>VYZT01029264.1:9791-24466 GCA_013400735.1 Pomatostomus ruficeps | reverse complement strand
AAAAAAAAAAAAAAGGTAAGTCCCTGCTGTATTAGGTCACTCCTGAAGACTTTTCTTGGCATTTGGCTAAAGACCAAACACACACCCTTCTCCAGATAAGCAGCTTTTCCAAACTTCAGCTGACATGCCTGCATAGAATCCCAAGAGAATCAGCATTCAGCTTCTTCTGCAGTTTGCCAACATGGTGCAGCTAAGCATGTAAATGGTAGAAAACTGGTTTTGAAATCACACATGAAGGAAATAGTACAGATTACATAAAATACAGTTAAATTCCATCAGCAGAGTCAAATCTCATAGAGGATGTCTTCCCAAAGTAAAACTACAAAACTTGTGTAACAAAGCATTGTATTCACAGATGAAACCCTTTTAAAGCTATTTTACAATCTTTTAAGACTGCTCTGGCACTACCCATATCAGCTAATTACATTTAAATTGCCATGTTATACTACAGTTCTTTACTTCTTTTCTTTTAACTTCCTCCCTTTTCTCAACCCAACCGATCCTGTACCTAGAGATGTGGAGAGAGCAATGCAAGCGAGTTGTGTCCATCATATCTTGCCTCCCTCAGGACAAGCATAATTTGCACAGCACTTTGTTGAGATGCTAGCAGTTGGTTTGGGGATTCTTGGTGAGTTTCTGCTTGTTTGTTTTGCTTTTGGTTTTTTTGTTATGTTGGGGTTTTTTTAACAAAAGGGAGCTGCTTTGGGAAAGGTGGAAAGAACTTAAAGCCAAATTACACAAACAGCACCATAATGTCCAACATGAACCAAACTGCCACCATGACACAAATAACATAGACCTAGCACAGATTTTGATTAAATTGTAGAACAAGGAAGCAGAGAGCTTGGCTAGCAAGATGATATAAAAATGTATACAGGATAAGTTTATGGCAGCCGACAATATCTTTTAGCATAGCAGCATCATGTTCAGTCCATCATCCCTATATGTGCAGGGATACTGAGGAATTTGAGGATATTTGTACTATCTCTGTAAGGAAAGGAAACAGAAGTAGGGGAATATGGGCTGTGAGAAAAATGGGCATACTAGTGTGAGAAGAGGTAGACTTAAAAGCAAACCCCCATCCTGACAGCAATCTGCACACGGGAAAGCTTCCAGGGACTTTTTGAAGCAGAGGATATGGAAGGACAGTAAAAAGGAAGAAACAAGGTAAGAAAGGAGCATGAAGATACCCATAGTGTATGTAATGATTGTACACAGAATACACCAAGATGCTTTACAAAAAATGCGGGGATTTCAGCACCTTCTTAAGATGAGAAAAGAGAAAGGCCAAAACCTGTGCTTTTCTGCCACTTGCAAAGTGCAGATGTGAAGAATAGCAGTCAAGACAACTACTTGTTATATTTAAAATTCATTTTTCATGCTACACTTTTAATCATCATCATAATAATAATAAATGCATCTTTTCGATTTGGGATGTGAGTGAACTTACCAAGGTAGCAGAAATTATTACTCATCAAAGCATCAGTACCTAACAAAGCTAATATTTCTTCAAATATTTACTTTCAACATTGTAAAAACCCAAAGAAGAGATTGCCATCTAAAGCCAGCTGCACTAAAAATCCAAACATCTGTTTTGACCTACCTTCACTGCTCCCTTCCTAAGGCTCCTCAGCTTCACACTGGATGAGAGGCTCACACACATGGCTATAAAAGGTATCATGCTTAAGCATCAGCCTCTAGAGTTTGTTAAGAGATGAGCTTCTGAAAGGCTTCCCCTTCATCGATAGTTCTGTGTTAATAGTTTCAGTGTTGCTAATGGCCTTCAAGGCAGAGAGGGAGAAGCCTTTTCATTCAAAGGCTGACCCTGAACTAACACAGCAGTGCCCAGTCTCCCAATTCAGAATGGAGTCAACAGCCATTCACTTCCTCTAATCAAATCTGAGTAGAAACTGCTCTGCAGCAGCTATCTCACCCTCTTCTTTTGCTCCCAGGCCCCAAGAAGAAGTAGATATCTATAACTTGGCTCAAATCCTCAAAATTTCATGGAGCTCTACAAAAGCCATGGTTTGACAAAATCTTAAGTACAAGGGAAGGATTGCTGTTCCATGAGAAGACTGAGGACGTGTTCAGAGAAAGTGATGTGTACCTTAAGTGCCTGCTCCATGAAGGCATGCCTCTGGCAAGCATCTTTGAGGCACTAAGTGGAAAGAGCCTGCTCCAAATGACCTCAGCTTCCTAAGCCCCGGCTAAGAGAGTGCTTCCAGGCATCCCAAACAGGCCACCGTCTATCTCACAGGCAGCACGCTGCTAACCACTGCTTCAGCTGTGGAAAGGGAAAAAAATTAGTTATTGACCGATCTAAAAGGCACAGAAACAAGCACCACTTGAAAATGCAACGCAGGATGAAAATCTTAAGTGGAATATAGAGCCAGCATCTCCTCTTCTGTCTCCCATCTCCACCTGCACACTTTGAGGCCCATCCTGATGCCACACAGGCCTTCTACAGTATGTGGGGATACAAATGCCACACAAAGGGTTAAGCTGCACAACATCCACACCCACGAGCCCACACCACAATTCTTGTATTTATTTTTTTTTATAAAAGTCACTTTGTAAAGAAGGTGCAGAAACATAACCTGGTCAAATAAGAGCTGCTCATCACTCACCCACAGTTTCTACCCTGCGAGCACCTTTCCAATAGCCTCACAGAACCCACAAACCCTTTTAAATTGTATCAACACCAGCAACATGGCTCCTTCTCTGAGCTTTGTAGCAACCAGTTTTGTTTTGCTAGCCTCAAATTTCACATGCCACAGTTATTTGAATCATATCCTGCAACCCTGACTTCCTGAGCCAGGGTGTCTCTTCTCTCATCCAGCAGGCCAATTAATTCATAGGTCTGTTTAAGGAGTGTACGGTTATAAGAATCTGGCTCTTAAAATTACATTTTGCATCCTAAGAGTTTGTCATCTGAAATAATCAAATTAGGGAAGCTATCACTAAGACAAAGAGATCACTCGTGAGTTGACATAGAGTAGACGTTTCAGAAGCAGGAAGAGATGATACAGGACCACTGGCAGAAATCAGCCTGGGGACTCAGGTAGCTGTACAGAGCACCATTAGCAGCAGCTAAATTTAAAAAATGATTTTATATCCTGGGCCTGTAATTACTTTACACAGAATTAAATTACCAGCACAAGAAAAAAATGAAGCAGAATTGTAGGTGAGCTAAAATACATATTTTAATAATCAAACAAATCAGTGACATTCATCAATTTTCTACCACAACAACGGTTAAAGGGAGGGACTCTGAGCAACAAGAAGCATTTTTCACAGTACACCGCACTAACTTTTCACTTTGCAGCCCTTGCAGCCTTTTTTGAAGTTTACTGTGTCCTCCTCCACACTGCGTACACCAAAGTAAACCACATTCCCTGCATGAGAAGTCTCTTCTTAAAGTAAGTCAGGCAGATAAAACAAGCTGTAAGAGGAAAAAAAGAAAAAAACAAACCTCACACAAGTATGGACACTGTTTCTGCATTTATATATGTCTACCAAATAATACATTCTGTTCCCCTCCAAGTCTTCTCATTCTTGGGGGGAAAAAAGCCATCAATGGCAAAGAGTGACTGAGACAAGAAGTTGACCCTAATGCTCATTTTCTGCTTTTTATTTCCATCTTTAGGGAAATTATATGTAATAATCCATCTTCAGCCTCTTTTATGCACAGATTTCAATGAAAATTCTTGCTTAGGAAGGCTCCATTTCATAAATAATGGTGGCAAGGAGTCAGACCCTCTCAAAGCAAAAGCACATTAGCAAACCACTTTGGTACATTATATATTCAGCAAGAGAAGTGGAAAGAGTGTGGCAGTTTAAAAAGGAAATGCTTTCTAACTGGGTTACAAAAAATTGACAGGAGGAAAGATTCCATGATCAATTCAGAACCACAGTGGATTTCTCCCTCCCACCACGTTTTTTTACCCTGGTAACTGTTAGAGGTGTGTTCAGAAAACCAGAACCTGCTAAGAGTGAGATCATGTTCACATTTCCTCCTTCCAGAACACAGATATGTGCACCTGCAGGTGAGTGTGCAAATGCAAAGTACATGAGCCATGACAACAGCAAGCGCTTTCAGGGCACTGAAAGAGGAGTCCCTTTTTCTTACCTTTCCCTGCCTGTACCAGTTGCCCAAAACTAATGAAAGGGAGAGCAAGCAAGCTGCATTTCTGACCTCCCAAAGCATGGAAAGAACATACTACACTCAAATGTGCAAGAAATCATCTTGAATTTCTACATTTGCATGCACTATCAGAGCAATTTATTGAACCACTGAATCACTGAACCATAGAATGGTTTGGGTTGGAAGGGACCTTAAAGATCCTCTAGTTCCAACCCTCTACAATAAGCAGGGACCAAGTTGCTCAGAGTCCCATCCAGCTTGGTCTTGAACCCCTCCAGGGATAGAGCATCCACAGCTTCGCCTCACTACCCTCATCATGAAAAATTTCTTCCTTACATCTAGTCTAAATTGACCCTCTTTTAGTTTAAAGCCATTCCCCCTTTTCCTATCACAACAGGTTCTGTTAAAAAATTTAACCTCATTTTTTGTATAAGCTCACTTTGAGTACTGGAAGGCTGCAGTTGGGTCTCCCTGGAGCCATCCCTTCTGCAGTCTGAACAATCCCAGCTCTCTCAGCCTATCTTCAGAGGAGAGGTGCTCTAGCCCTCTGGTCATCTTCATGGCCTCGTCTAGACTCACTCCAGCAGGTCTGTGTTCTTACACTGAGGGCCCCAGAGCTGGACACAGCACTCCAGATGGATTCCCATGAGCATGGAGTGAAGGGCCAGAATCCCTGGGGAGACTCACTCCAACAGGTAGCTCCACATCCTTCTTATGTTGGGAGTCCCAGAGCTGGACACAGTACTCCAGAATGCTAGGTTTGTAAATCATCCCACCACTTAAAATAACCTTATGGATCAGCATATAACATAAACTTCAGCAAAACTTGCACATAAGTATTTTTTTAAACATTTCCTATTTTGGAAACATATGCACCTGCATGACTGAATTAATAAATTCTATTTCCAGTAGTACTCCTCTTATTTCAGTTTTTTGTAGCAATTTTACAGGCCATAGTTCAGTTGTTTTCTAAGAGGCACCTTGTAAATGTATTAAAATACGTCTTCACATCTAAGTATTTTTTTATTACCTCATTTCATTTAGATTTCCTGACATGAGGGAGGTACCAACACCTACCTCCTTTCATCTTCATAAAGACACACTTAAGATATATGTCATAACAGTCAATATTCTGGACAGGGAAGAGGAAATACCATTATTTTTAAAGAATGTCCCTATTTAACATCATTATCACACACCAGCTGTCATGATATAACGTGTGAGATTTGCACACATTTTATGTAAAACCAACCTTAGACAACCCTGTGAGCTTCGTGCTTTTAGTGGTTTAAAAGAAGTTCACATTTTTTAAGGCAGGATGTGAAATTCATCTCTATTCAAACAGAATATTGTGGATGGATCAAGACAAAAGATGAGCAATGGAAAACAAGCACCAGAGCTTTTAATCCCAAAATAGTTTTGGCAGTGCAAAATACTCCTGCCTCCACCCAGAGACTGCCACCCTTATAGATGAACAGGCACAGGAGCTCATACAGGCTCTTCTCAGCTGCTTCAGTAGAGTCAGCCACATTGTTCAAGCAGTATTCAGAAGCCACATGGAGAGCACACGAAATGGCCATAATTGCTCCTTTAAAAGTAAATACAGATAGATTTTTTTTTTAAAATAGAATTCTAGTCTTTGTAAGACAGTCTTTAGAAGCAGAAGATGAAATCTCAGACCATGTGCACAGAACAAATATAAACTTCTTTGACAGTAGTCAACTCAATTTTTGTTTTAAAAGCCTATGGAAACATATGTCCCAGAGAAAGTGACAGGGATATATGAATTGCTCCCAGTGAATTTATGTTGGGCATATAGTACATTTTAAGGAGAGCCACCTGCCAAAGCAACTGTCTCGATTTCAGAAGTAGCACTGTGATATTTTAACAAAGAGAATGTAAATGACAGAGGGCAGAAGTGTAACAGAGACTTCTCAATGGGATTTCCTAATAAAGTCTTTTTGGTCACTACATCACAACACACTATTCTATAGCTTTAAGGTTAGGAAAAAACAAAACAAAAGACATCAAACCCAGCAACAAAGCAAAGAAACCTGACCAAACATATAGACAGCATGTACACCTGCAGTATTTCCTTAATCTTTTATGTCTAAAATAATACTATTTTGAAAAGGAAAACTAATCTCAAAGGCAAGTAGAGCAGGAATATTCTATTTCCTAATAGTAAATAAACAAAAAGTAAGATGACTCCTGAATTCTGCTGTCATGAACCACTCCTGAAAACATCAATATTTCATAAGGAGTTGGTCAGATTTATTTCACATGTTGGCTTTACCTCACATTTTAACTTCTCAAGGGTTGCTGCTAATTACAATAAATCTGAGAGGAAGAAAAGGCAGTAGGAAATAATCAGCAAAATTATGTACAGATATCTTGGCTAGTTTGAGCAGGGGAAAGCAGCATCAGAAACACTAAAGCTAAGAAGCCCAGTCCTTACCAGAGTTTGTCTGTAGGTGATAACCTGATAATCACTGAGGCCTCTGGATTTAAAAAAGAAAGGAAAAAAAAAAAGAAGAAAAGAAAATACTGAAGTATCTCACAGACAGACAAGGCATTCTGCCTGATCCCTTATGGTGGCAAAAGGTGGAGGCCTCAGAGGAGGGAGCAGTTGTAAAGTTGCTCTTCTTTTTCTGGCTGTCTCTCCCCCAGCCCCCTATTATCATCACAACTGAGACCTCTCCACACCCATCAGCTTCAGCTGAAACTGGAGACAAGGTCAGAAGTTGTCAGTGTGAGGAAAAACACCGCAGGCACTCAGCATGATGCCTTAAACCTTAAGGTTCTTATAAGAAACCAAGTTTAAACAAAACAATCACACAAAACCAAATTGATCCTCCACTGATTAGAAAAGAGTGATGTCTTTATCTATTTTAATCCGGTAAGACTACTGTTGTGAGAACCACATTGAAGCCAAACACAGCTGGGTCCACTCCTGCAGGAGTACTCTGCCTCTGGCTGAGGGCCACCTGGAGCCAGCTGGGGCAGCCTGTTCAAGGGCTCTGCCGGAGCTGGGCTGCCTGCACCCAACACAGTGCAGGTGTGTGACCCCAAAAGTAGGAATAGGTCTTGTCCAGGACTCGCCACCTTGCTTCAGAGCTCTGGCACTCAGCTCCGGCCTGAGCAACGCCACAGCTACACCTGCACTCGGTCCCTTTCCCAGCTCAGGCCACCCCACAGACCCAGCTGCCTGGCCTGGCCTTGGGTCACTGCAGCAATGGTGACCGCGGGAGCTCAGCTGCCCCCAGCTGCCACCCCAGCCCTGCTGAGCATCTCCCTGGCCCACAGAGGACAGAGGACTGTGCCCCACTGGGGAGCCCCACAATGTCTGTTCCCCTTGCCCTGTGGGGCAGCTTGTCACATTTCAAGATCTCCTCTATGCCTGTGTGCTTCCTCACTTTCCCCAATGGCAGCTTGGCTCTGCCAGAGTACCCAGAGGGACCAGGGGTTTAGCCCTAATCACTTGAGGATCGATTTTCTGCCTGTTCAAGCTGGTTATTGCCTTTGCAGGGTTGGATACCAGTTTGCTGCCCGAAGACCTGAGATTTGGTGCCAGCAGACCAGAGGCATTTCAGAAGCTCATGATGTTTACTCTTCTGCATCATTATGACTAACTAAAAAGCTAAATAACTGAGATTGAGGTAACTGAGGCAGACTTGTGCAGACTGAAAAAATCTGGTTTATATCAAAATTCCTAGACATAATTTCCAAACTCTGGCACCCAAAGCTGGGATCCTAAAGCATCTTAAGGCAAGCATGGTCTTTATTCACCAACTTCACCAGTTTAATACTGGGACCCTATTGCAAGCAACACCAGGGGTTTTGCACTGTCTTTTCTTTAGGCTCAGATTCTAATTTCCATCTTAATTGTAAGAGGAATTTCCTATAGCAGAGTGATTTAAGTAGATGGTTATATCCATATTCTAGTACTCTGTACCTTGAATAAACTGTGAACAACAGGACCAGAGGTCAAGTGTTTTTATAGTTACTTGACAAGTGCAGTCATTTTTAAATAATCTCCCTTTCTCAAAGTGGTACTGATTTTGCTGGATTTCCCTAGGAAGAAAGGATGAGAGATCATTTAATTAAAGCACAGTTTTGGGTGTCAGGGCTGAGTGCCAGCATCTGTGATCAACCTCCTCTAAAGCCATGAGCACATTTCACAGCGGCTCTGGGGTTAGCTAGATGAGAGTAACTGGTATTTCCTCTCTCTTAAGTGCTGGGCCCAAAGCATGGCACCTGATTTGCTTGTAAACACCCAACTACTAATAAAATGCAACCCAAAATCTCAAAACAATCCATTGCCACACATGCACTCCAGAGACAGTACTCAAAAGATTAATGTTTCAAAACTAAGCTCTCAGGAGTCGAGGAGCGCTGGCACAAAGGCTGCCCATGCAATCACATTTGAGCCCTCTGGTGCATTCACTTAAGGATATAGTCTTTAATTACTGAACTGCTTTTGCTGCCAACACTTCATTCAGCATTCCTTTTGACAGGCTCACCCAAGGCACAGCAACTCCAGCAACTCGGTTTTACCCGCTCCAGTCAGAGCACAGCCATATGCATTGTTTACTGAATACTCTTAAGTTCCAGCCCAGAGTACAAAAATTCTTAATTTTGCTGGTAGATTTCCTGTAGCATTCAGTATTAAGCACTCACATACTTCTGAGGCAAGGTTATTTATTTTCAGCATCACTCTTTTGATGAGAGAAGGGTATATGCCCTCTACTTCACAGGTAAGAAGTGTGACTGTGCCAACACACTAAGGCAAAAAAGTCTCCATTAATTTGAGGTACCAAACTTAGTGTTTTGGTGTAATTTTTTCCAGAGCATTCTGCATCTCAGAGGATTTGTCATCCCTAAAGTGATCCACAGTCTCTACTGGCCTTTGCCACAGTAGAAAACATTCAGCACCTCTGAAAAAAAAAAAAAAAACCTCCACCCCAAAACAGCAAAAACACCCCAAAAAACCAAATAAATAAACAAACAACCCAAACAAACAAACCCACATAAAGATTTACACATGCAGTCAGAAAAACATGTAAAAAAAGCATCTTTAGTGATTTGTACAGCTTCACACAAGACAGTTTTCTTCTATGGCAAAGGAAAACACAAAATCCAACTCCAGCAATCAATAATCAATTTCTCTAAGAATAAAAACTTTTTTTTTCCCCATCAATATAAATCCCCTGCATTTCTGCATCAAAGAACGAATGGTTCTACCAGACAACATCCAGCAAACCATTCCCCAGAAAGACTTATCTTGTGCACTGAAGACAACGTGCATGCCCACAAGAAGTGCTCACCAACTCATGAACCTCTGAAAGGTTCTCTCTCTTTCAGTACCTCTTTGGTAATGGAAGGTGAAAGTCCCCACCTGAGATCTTAGGAGATTAAAGAGAGAACGAACACCCAAGTCATCACATTTAGGCATTTTAAGCCAAGTAGTACATCCCTCATAAACCTCACTGATGATTCAAAGCTTGACATTCTCTTGGTCCCATCAGTTCAGAACAGTATTTCCACAATATATTTCACTATTGATAGTAGTTATGATTCCGTGTAAGTCAAAAAGTCAATCAAGTGTAACAACTGTAGTGAAACCTGTCAGCTTTCCCTATAAACATGGCTTTCAAATAAATAGAGACAATCAATCAACATTCACATATTCAATCTATTTCCAGTACAGAAACTGTAAATCAAGGAACTAGATATAACACAGGTGGATATTACACAGAAAATATTTCCAATTCCTTAAGTAGAGGCTCTCACAGAAAAGTGAGCCATTATCTACAGACTTAATGCCCAGGGATAGCAACACGTACTTTCAGAAGGTAATTCAGATGTGATTAAAAAGTCGCAGTTTTGAAAGACAAAACAGCACATGGAGGATGTATCTAATATCTGTAACAACAGCTTTGGCAACACAATTTCAAATATGCAACACCACAAACACAAGACACCAAATCTCAAATATCTTGCAAAATATTATGGCAGCATTGTGTTTCTTACTCTAAGAGTTCTCCTGATACAGAGGTATCAAAAGAACAAGGAAATACAGTTCCATGTCTTTTTGTATATTCAAGATAGTATGCAAACATAGCAGCTCATTGCCACAGCTTTCTTCCTATCAAGAGAGGCCAGCAAAACTATTCTTGAGAAAACAGGAAATCATACTTAAGTGAGATTAATTTGACACTTTCCTCCACTACAGTTTTAAGAACAACAATTTAGAATCCCACAAATTAAGCGTTTCTTTTAAAATGCAGACGTATGACTTAACCAAGAATACTAAAAAAATACAAATAGTCATTTGATTTCAAAAAGCCAAACAGTTTTATTGTTGCTTTTCACTGCATAACAGCTTCAGATTCTCAGAATTAATTCTACACGCTTCGCTTTGCATTTCTTGGCCACTTAAAACTCTTATGGATGAAAACAGGAAACCTAACCAGCAAAGGCAGAAAAATATTTTCGAACAGGTTCTGATAATAGCTTGCTTCATCATCAATCCACAACACAACACCCTAAACTCTGAAAAATAACTCAGTGATAACCAAGTGTGTGTACATATGCACAGCTGCACACCAACTTCCTATGGAGGCTATCAAGAAAGTAAGGCAATAAATTACATTGGTATCTTACAGGACACACAAAGTTCAAAGAATACTTCCAGAGGAGAATTAATGCCTTCTGAAAAGATATTGGCTTTTACTTCACATCTGTAATCAGAGTCATTCTATTGTACTTACCAATATTTTGTTATCCACTTTATCTCCCTTGGTTTCCAGCTTTACCTTCTTCTTGACAGAAATTTTGATTTTCCTCCCAATAACATCCCTGACACTTTCTGAAACAAAATAAAATATATTAATTAAATACCTTCAGTGTCAACACAAGAAGGAAACAGACACTACTATCAAGTTTTCAGAAAGACTCAGAGCTATGTTGTCCAACTGCTTGCACTCATGGAAGTCTCATGCACATGTATCAGTGCTAAACACAACCTAACACAAGTACAACTTCCTAAGTACACCATCTACACAATAATTTGTGCCTACCATGATAGGATTATTGATGTTATATGCCAAGATTCTAAACATAATTTGATTTTTTTTCACGATTTTGATATTTTGTTTTCGATATGTAAGCACTACTTACATTTCAAAAGCATTCCCAAGACAAGCCACAGCACTGCTTAGCTCTACTCTGGGAAAATACAACAAATTCCTCACTGCTACTATTTGTACCTGAAAAGCTGAGAAGCTTGCTAAAGCAAATTAGCTCCCTACACTGCACAAATTTTAGCCTCTTGTTAATATCAGGGAGGCTAAATGGGTCAGGTAATGGAAGAGCAACTGTTCACACATTTTGCACTTTGTGCACTGAAGTAGCAAAGCAAGCTAAGCAGGCTTCCAGATAGTAACACCTGACAGCTATGCAGAGGATGCTATGGAGGCAACCTTGGTCTTGGTCCAAGTCCCAGCAACACCGTAGCCACTTCATGGTGCCAACACCAAAGTTACATTAGTTGCCACAATGCGTTAATAGGTACATGTGTACACATGTATACACAATCTCTGCCAAGTATGACACGAACCAGCTTTTCCCCTGAACATTTGCACCCTGGCCTGAAGGGAAGGTACACACAGTCATCTGTGTCTGGGAAGCTTATACAACTACTGACACTGCTGTAACTGAGAGATAAACAGAGGAGTTCATCTAGAAGAGCCAATTTGGCACCTTCCGTAAGTCTCACTCCCCAGCCCCCAATGAAAGGGAACGAGAAAGAAATCTTTTAAACACATTAACTTATTTCCAGCCCTACAACTGGCATCTGTAGAAGGCAAGTCTCCACCCTCTCCAGACACACACACTTTGCCCTCGGGCATGCTTAAGTTTAAAGGCAAAAATTAAAGATAATAGGCTATTCCTAAGGCTTTTAATCATAGTGCTTTGTATAGCACTTTTCTGCACAATTTTCACCCGGCAGTCAGAAGAGGTTAGCACAAACAACACACCATTTATTAAGCCTGAATGTTCAACCCAGGCCACAGCGTTCTGCCTGCAGGGCAGAAGGGTGTGCAAGTCAGAAACGTGGCTGGTCGAAGAGACTCTTCACCAGAAAGAGCTCCTTCTGCAGAATCGGCATGTTTTCCCCAGGAATTTTAATTTTCCTATCAGGAAACAAAAGCTCCTCGGTAGCAGCGGCTTGCCCAGCGAGAAGCCTGTCCCAAGCCGCGGCAGCCCCGTGGCAGGCAGCCAGCGCGGCCGGCTCCCGGAGCAACCGCTTGGTCGGGAGCCAGGCGGCAAGATCCCGGAGCAGCCAGGTAAGCGGAGCCCGGGGGAAAGTCCAGCCCAATGTGAACTGTTCTCCCAAGGCTTCCTCTCCCACGGGTAATGCCTAATTCTGGCCTTTCTGTCCCTGCCTGGGAGCCCAGAAGCAAGCTGACCACAGAGTCTTCTTCATAGAGCCCTATCTCCTTGCAGAAGGAAAGCTGTTGCTGCACTCCCTGCTACTTTGCTTTCACTTGCAGCCTCTGCATTTCAGTTTCTCCTCTGTCACAAACAGCTCCAAGTGCCCACATCTAGCAAGGGACTTCCTCCTGAAGCACCTGCATGGAGAGACCCACTTCCCTTTGCTGTCCCGCAGGTCCCACACAGCAGAAATGGGAGCGACTGTAAGCCCTCAGCTCTAGCACTCTTATTCCAGCAAGCCACAGGGAGGAAAGGGGCCTGGGACCCCAGAGTGCACAAAGCATCATCAGGATCTCAGCTGCTCACACAGCTCTGTTTGCCTGAAAGAGCTAGAAATGCTACTTCAAAAGAGGTAAGATACAGATTTCACGGATACTCTCCATGTGACTGAAGACACTTCCCCTCCACATTGGGTGGCAAGCAGACTCACAAAGTAAGTTTTCAGACTGAGAGATGGAAACATAACATTAAGGTTCACATTTTATAGTGTTCATCCATTTCAAATGCTGGAGACTTCAGATATCCACACCCCCAGGAGTGGATCCAGGTAAACCAAGAGTAGGAGGTTTCTTTGAAGACTATGACCTACGGGACCTGACAAAGGTCACACGGGAAGTGAGTAACAGAACAAAAACTGCAGCTCGAACACTCCCACCCCCAGTTTAATCTCCACACTCCAATCACTCTGCACTAAAGCACATCCTTTCGTCCTGCTCTCAAAACATGGTTATTACAAAAAGCCTATTAAAAGGTTAAATTTTAACATGCAGACACCAAAATACTGCTAGAAATTAAACCAAACTACATGAACAGATCCCCACACACCAGAATAGCCCGTGTCAAATCAAGCTGAGTGGGTGCAGGGCACCAGGGCTGGGGAAGTAATTCTTGAGATTGTTCAAAGCCACCAGATGAGGGGATGCGTGAAGACGCTCACCTTAGTCTTCCCCACAATATGCACCACACCTCACCTAAAACACTACAGTGCAGACCCATGGTGAGTAAGAAATATCATGTATTAGCACCTCAAATATGCCTAGCCACTTTAAAATAGAAAAACTCCATGATCTTGACCACAGCTATTCCAAGAACACTTCCCAACTCATCACTTCTTAGCAGTAAGCTATAGACTATAGTGTGTCTGTAAACCACATAGTTTGGAGACGTAAAGGACTGCAAAACTCAGCTATTTTGACACTACAGAAAAAAAATCTGCAGTAGCTGCATATGTCCACCCAGATTTTACCAATATTGTATAAATGCTAAAACCGCTTGCTGACTGACAAAATTGAAAGAAATGCAACAATGTAAATTACCTAGGTAAGGTCTGAAGGATTGTATTCAATGTAACATGTACCCTGTTGCCTGATAAATTTCTGTTTCCATCTGCCATTAAGACAACACTTTAAATTATTCTAATGCTGGTGAGATCTTTAAATAGCTCTTCAACAGGCAAAACCAAAGGAAGTTCGGCCTGAACAAGGTAGCTGAGGGCCTGGAGCATCAGACCTGTTATCCCCAAATGACACTGCTTACACGCACGCCGCGTTAACGATTCATTTTCTGGACGCTCCCCAAAAGCGGTGACAGCATTTTCAGAGTCCTCGCCATCACCTGTGACTTCCTAAGCGTATACCGTGCAGGACAGGAGCTCGTGTGCATGGGGCCATAAAACTTTAACTACAAATACCCTCATTCCCTCCTACGTACAGAGGAAAACGAGTCTTACACTATGCAGAACCCGGGGGGATAAATAAAAAAGCACCGAGCGGAGTCGCAGCTCGTGTCGCCAGGCTGAGGCGCTCCGAGGACGTGCCCCGGGCGGGCGGCGGTGCGGGAGGCGCGGGGGGCCGGGGCAGCTTCACCGCGCGTCTGCCAGCGCTCGCAGCCCGCCGGCAGCTCCGCACAGACCCCTCCCGAGGGGGGACACACACTGTGCCCCGCCGCGGCTCCCGAGGGCTCCGTCCCTGCCCGCGGCCGCCCATTTCCCGCACGCAGCAGCGCGGCCTCGCCGCCCCCCGCCGGCTCCTCC
>VYZT01029263.1:193825-206821 GCA_013400735.1 Pomatostomus ruficeps | reverse complement strand
GGGGGGGGGTGGGGGTGGAATTGAAGAAGACAATGACTTTAGTAGAGAGGGGTTTTGCAGCACAACATGGCCATGGGAGTATACTGGCAGGAGTAACCAAAGAACCAGATCTTAGACACCATGGAAGGACAGACCTTTTTCCCAAGGACCCTGCTAGGACTGTGCATTGTGTGCTGCAACCCAGATGATTATGAAACTGCATGTTCAACGTGTCNGTAAAGGCAAGGCAGTTAACTTTAAACCTCTCTTTTTTTCCCCTGATCTGTCCTATGTCCTTGCTTTTCATTTTGTCCATTCTAAAAATATATTTGGTTTAGTTTTGAGTATAAAGTATTTGTGGTCCTGCACACCACATGTACAAGCATGGACTGATGCACCTTTAAACTCTGATCACATCAGGATCCCATAACAACTTTAAGGAAACTTTTGTTGTGATGACAGAGTGTACATGCTGGCACTCGAGCTCCATCACTGCAGGTGAGAATATTTGACTTCAGGCTCTGCTGGTCTTGTATGACTCTTGCTCTTTGCACCACTGAATAATGCCAGAAACTTTCTGTACACCCAAGCTCCCCTGTGGAGGTACAACTGCTGGACTTCCCTTCAGCTTTTAACCCTGTCTGAGACAGGGTTTATTAATAATAATAAAAACAGACATCATTATCCCTGTGTTGTCATTTTCTAGGCTGAAGTGGCTGCAGCTGAAGTCTCATTTTGTATCTTTTCTATGAGCAAATCTCATAGGAAATGTCAGTGTTTTAGAGTAAGGGGAAATTGCTCCTGGTTTGAAGCAAGGATAATGTAAATAGGTATAAAACTCTCTCTCCTTTCCTCCGGTAATTCTGTCTAGGTCACATTGCAGAGCTTTCCCAGTACATGCTTAGCTGTGACCCTATGTTTCTTCTGTGTCTTTTCCTTGTACTTACACAGATGTTGTGTATGTCTGGAGGATTCCACTTGTAAGTGATCAAAGTTAAACCTGTGCAGAAACTGGAGCTCAAATCGCTTCAAAGTGGATTAGGCTAAATAATGAGAATACATCACGGGAAAATAATCTTATAGTGAATAGCAGGCAGTTTGTGGCAGAACATAAGTTGTTGTAACCTGATAAGGCACGGGAAAAGGTGTTAAAGAGCATTTTAGTGGTGAATATTGTTTATTAATACCATTGTATTTATATTCTGGCCTTTTTCCAATTTTTTTTTTCTCTTCTGTCAGGCTCTGTAGTGCTAGGAAGACTTGTGCTAGGAAGTTTCTCAGTACAAATGAGTCTATTCTCCTGATCCTGGCTCTTCTATTATGTTTCTGTTGGAGTAGTAGAAAAGTGAGAGGCCAGTACTCCTTACTCTCCCACTGGCACTTCCAATCTGTGAATCAGATTTCTTTTTCATTATTGGCTGTGTTCCCATAATTACTGTGTGGGCTAGGGAATGATTAGTGTCTTGTCTTCCAAGGGGAAGAAGAGGGTCCCATAGAGTATTAGTAGCATAAGAGGGGATAAATCTGAGATATTCTTGACTATTTTTGGGCATTCATACCATACATACTCTAAATCTGAAATTTAAGTATTCATCAAGAATGGGGTAGAGTTTTGTCTGATAAATTCAAAAAAGCCCTATGGTAGGCAGAGCCATTATCTTCCTCCAGAAGGTGATTTACTTGTTATTGCTGAACTGTGACTCAGGCCTTTCCTTCTGAAGGGATAAATCATTCCATACAGAGTAAATGTCACACAGAGATGTATTGGTGACTCCAGAAA
This sequence comes from Pomatostomus ruficeps, assembly GCA_013400735.1. Classification (NCBI taxonomy): domain Eukaryota; kingdom Metazoa; phylum Chordata; class Aves; order Passeriformes; family Timaliidae; genus Pomatostomus; species Pomatostomus ruficeps. The sequence goes on along the minus strand of VYZT01029263.1, from coordinate 205,062 downwards.
AAGTTGCCCTTTAACAGCTTCCTGGTAACATTTCCCTTGCAGTGCTTGGGTAAATGCAATGACAAAATAAAGGGAGCATCTATTCCCTTCTTCTGCCCCTCTTCATCACAGTGTGTCAGTCCAACCTCGGGGCTGTTGCATCTTAAAGAGGATGACTCAGACCACTGGCAGAGCTGATAATGCCAAGCCAAAAGGAGACTGGGCACATATAAATCTCAGGTCTTGGGACAGGAGCCGACCGGAACCTCACTGCGTAATCACAGAGGCCACACTCTGTGGTGGGGTACGTCAAGACAACTGTCTTGGAGCTCAGGGGACTAAGGCTAATCAATATCAAAGAAGAATCTTCTTGATAAATGAATGGTGTAGGAAGCAAGTAGTTCAGGGAAGGTTGGAAGGTCAGAAGGTGGAAGGCCACAAGTACTGATGAACCTTATGCTTAGGTTTATGGTTGTGAGCCAATAGAGAAATTATTTCTTAACAAAAGAAGGAATTACTTATTATAAATCAGAAGAGGTGTGGACAGTAGGTCAAGGGAGGTGACACTCCCCTACTCACCTCTGGTGACACCCCACCTGGAGAACTGCTTCCAGCTCTGGGGTCCCCAGCACAGAAAGGACACGGACCTGCTGAAGTGAGTCCAGAGGAGGCCACTGAGATGTTTAGAGGGATGAAGCACCTTTCCTGTGAGGAAAGTCTGAGAGAATTGGGATGGCTGAGTGTGGAGAAGAGAAGGCTTTGGGGTGACCTAATTGCAGCTTTCTAGTACCTGAAGGGACCCTACAAGAAAGATGGAGAGGGACTTTTTATGAGGGCACGTAGTGACAGGACAAGGCAGAATGGTTTCAAACTGAGAGTAGGTTTAGATTAGATATTAGGAAAACATTTTTTTACTGTGAGGCTGGTGAGGCACTGAAACAGGTTGCCCAGAGAAGTTGTGGATGCCCCATCCCTGGAAATGTTCAAGGCCAGGTTGGATGGGTTTTGGAGCAACCTGTTCTAGTGGAAGGTGTTCATGGCAGGGGTGTTGAACTAAATGATCTTTAAGGTCCCTTCCAACCCAAGCCATTCTATGATTCTTTCATGTACCATCCTCATCACTGTAATAATTCCTGATTTTTTTAATGGCAGTAGATTTATATGGAAGCATCTGTCTAGACTGGAGAGTTGAAAATGGTATCTTTACATTTTCTCATGTAGGTCATCACTATGAATATAGTTACCTTGGCTGGCAATGTTTGATTACTCTTTCCTTCTGACAGCCATTAAGTGGTGGGTTTTGGTCCTGCTGTGAACAGGAAGGGATAGGTGGTCTTATTAAAAGTCCTTGCCTCCTTCCCTGCTGTTATTTCAAAGGGGCTCAGGCACTGCATGGCTGACCATTTCTCCTTAATTTCTTTAGATCTCCGAGAAAGCAAGTGTAGGCCTATTAAACACAAGTTCCAGCTTGAGGAAGCCACCTCAGTTCTTTTCTCTGAAGTCTGTAAAAATAAGCAATCAAAGGCTTAATATTAAGAATTAGCATCTGTAAGTGAGTTGTACAAATATGTGGACAGGTACTGTGGTGACAGACTTTGCGGCAGAACTCCAGAGTTCATCTGTACAGAGGCTTTGTTTTATCTTTCAAGGTGCAGACCAAAACTGGATCACATGAAGAATTAGAGTAATGTAAATAAGTTAAGGCCAAATATGGTGGAGCATATTAATATGCTTAATGAGACAGATCATCAGTGGGATTTTGCAGAAAGAAGGGAGAAAGGAGGAGAATTCAGAGCTGTTGAAAAAATGCTGCTGAATTACTTTCCAAAGAAGAGAGACTTTCTTGATTTACTGTCTGGAGAAACAAGTCTTCCCATGGGTGTGAATACTGCCACACAACTCTTGAGATAACAAAAGTATTGTAACAGAAGTAAAAGTAGTAGAATTAAAAGTAGTCATATGAGTATATGGTCTGACTACAGTTTCCAAAAATTGAACAAATTTCTAGTTGTAATATTAAACACCTTTCTTAACAGCAAATGGAGCGTACAGCCAAAATACTGCAGGCATAGCAGCAGGAACAATAACTTGGATCCAGAGATGTTTCAAACACGAGCATGTCCCAAAGTACCCTTTTTAAGCACTGCAAGATCAACCCTACAAGAAATGGAAGAATGGACCTTGACACTATTCCTACAAAATATTCTCTCCTTGCATCTAAATGGTGTCTTCTAGTTTTGTGCAGGTCTAGTGATTTCAGCTGTGTAACCTCTAGAATTGAATATTGCATGCTGTATTTTCAGAATTTCTCAAAGTTTTTGACATTGGGGACTCACAGTAGAAGTCAGTGAAAGAGAACAGTGAGCAATTTTTCTCGGGAACCTTGAATAACAGTCCTTTAAGGTTGTGTTATTGCTGCAGTAAATTCTCAAGGTTCAAAATTTCTCTCATTTTTCAAATGCTTCATGATATCCCAGCTGAATTAGTGAGGCCTGTATCTTTCTGTTTCCTCTGAAGAGATAGCTTAGATCTTCCCTTTCTTCTCCTTTTCCAGACCTGGAACTACTGGTGTAAGAGTGTTTCCCTGATCAGCACCAGTGGTTGGAACAGCCTTAAGTGTTTCAATTTCCTATTTCCTTACTCTTTAGCTGTTGTATTGTATTGCTCAAAACTTTGAAGAAAAGTAGAAGTGATGTGAGAGAGAGGACACAAAGTTTTCTTGCATTCATAAAATATTAGACACCATCTCCTCTTCTTGCTCTCCTTGGTAAGAATCCAGGAGAAACCAGAACCATTTAATAAATAAGCTAGATACTAATCTTAGTCTGTAAAGAGAAATGTGAATCAGGAGTTAAGGATCTGTGAAAGCACCTCACCCAGTTCCCTGCCAGTACTTTGTATGGCATAAAGTTAAAATGGCAGTGTCCTTATGATACATTTTCTGTAGGTGTATGCACCATGTAAAGAAAAAAAAGACTGTGTGTGTGTATGTGTGTGTGCATATGCGTGGGCAGCTGGCTCATTTGTTGCATTGGAGATTGCTGTCATTGTTCCTCTTTTATTAGCTTTTGCCAAGTACTTCCACTTTTACTAAGGACAGCAGGGTTTATGGCAACGATATTTCTTACAGTGTCAGAGATAAAATATCAGGCTAATCGCAGAGTCTCCGGTAATGTAAGTTGCAAAGGAGAAGCAGTCGTGTTTTGAAGAAGTCCTGCTTGGGAGTGTTAAGTCTCCTGTTGGATAAGCAGCCTGGAGAATGTGGAACACTTCGTGGTCTCTAGGAAGGTAAATAATTTGTCTTAAATTTTGGGGGCAGAGAGGGGAGATCTAATTTAGTTACTATTTTTCTTCCTAAACAGTAACTCAGACTCTCTCATATTTAGGGTTTCATCCTAAGAGGAGCTAAGCACCCTGGACTGCACTGGTGTCAGAAAGAGTTTGAGGTGTTTGGTCTCCTGTTGAATGAAACACCTGCAAACAAATGCTTTCCAAACAGACTTTTTCCCATGAAGGGAGGGGTATGGAATGGAAACGAAGACAAAAGTGTTCTCCCTAGTCAACTTACTTTCCCTTTTTTTTATTTCTAAATTTTTTTTCCAGGATTAAGAAAATTTCCTCCCTTTCACCTCATGTGGAGCAAGATCTCCCAAGGGGAAGTGAAGAAGGGAAAGGGATGGTAATATATATTTTTTTCTAGGGGAAAAGACATTGATTCTACCCTAAAGTTAGGCATGTCCTCCAGTGTTAGAGCTAGGCTGCTGAACAGAATCTCTTTTGAGGAATGGAGGTCTAGGTTCATTTCTGCTAGGACACCTGAATGTCACATCCAACCCTGTCTCAGTTATTCCAAGGTCTTACAAATTGATTATTCTGAAGACTTCCCTAGGATAACATATATATATTTCGAATAACATATAAATACATAGCATACAGTATGTAGCATGTGCTTTGTACATATGCATATTCTGGGACACTTGGAGGAGCTGCTGTCAGTCCTACCACTGTTAGAATGAAATTAGTGTAGAACCTGAAATCTGGTATTCCAGGAAAAACAGGGCCTGAACACACAAACAATAAAGGGTAGAGTATCTTATGGCAGCATAGAAATAATAAGAAGCTGATGGCCTGGTCACCTTCATCTAGAAGCAATGTCGAGTTTGAGAGGGAGAAAAAGGCAAAATCCATTGCAGAAGGCAGTCTGAAGAGTAGTCTGCCTCATTTTGGCAGAAGCAAGGGCTCTGAGTTTTTAGAACATTAAAACAATGATGAAATTAGGTCACAGATTCTACTAATTCAGCCCTGATCAGTTTCCCCACTTCTAGTAACAATTAAATGCTTATCTCTTCCTTTCACATATATTAATCAGCCACGAGCTAAAAGTAAATACAGTGCTTTGGCTTAGACCCACCACATTTCCCCTGTAGCTTGGACCTCTGCTGGCTCAGTACATGTGCAGAGGACTGAGAATATCTGTGGCAAAAGCCAGTATAGTGTTTCCTAACAAATATAACACTACAGTACTCAATCAAACCATTCCAGTGAGAGGTCACTAGAGGAGGGGGGTGTTTTAGTATAATATTCAGTTAGGGAAATTACAATGATACGTGTTTCAACAGCAGTGATGTGTTAAGCTAGGTACTATCCATCTGCTCAGTAAGAGACAATCCTTGAGCTAAAAAATGTAAACCCAGAGAGCAAACAGGTGTTAGAGGAGGAGAAAGACAGGTCATTACAAAATATAGAAAGAAAAGGAGGTACTTGTCTGTCCTAGTGTATATCCCAGCCCCTTGTAAAGATTGTGTCTCAGGATCACTGAAAAAACATCTGCTGAAGTAAAATAGATTTGAGGGTGAATGTGTTTCATGACTAAGTTTTTCTAAGGTATAGCTGTATGTTCTGGTAGAGGCAAACATATTGCCACTCTATTCCTAATCTAAGTCATTCAGATGTATGGATTTTCTTCAGGATGGTAAATAGAACTTGACACTTGATGCTCAGGAATTTCATTTGACTTTTTTGTTAGTGTAGCGCCACACCTGGTTTCAGGTGACCACACAGTTTCTTGGCAGAACTAGCTCACTTCTAGCCAGCTTGCAGCTTAGGGTTGCCTCTTGGTGACCAGGTTAATGTGTCCTCAGTATCTATTAGCTTTGTCCCTCATTGTGAGGCTGCACACACCATTTGGGAGACAGCCATGATGTCTTTGGGTGTAGATGTTAGATACAGACTTTTAAGAGTCATAGTACCAGATCTATCACTTTTTATATAGCTTTACATGCCTTACAACTCACCCTCTTGATTTTTTTGCATTTTTGGTCTATGAAGTTGAACTAATATATGCACTCTGGGAAGCTTTGAGCATTAATTTGCTTGCAACACCCACTCTGCAGAGCTATGAAGATCTGTACATAAAGAAGAACAGTTAGTAAATAGTTTTCTTGGTGATGCACCTTGGGTGCTTCAAAACTTCAAAACACCAACATGTTTTGAAGCATCTTGATAGTTTTAAATTACAGTATTTGTTACCATTCTTTGTCATCCTTTTCCTAAAGAAGAGTCTTCACTAGAAATTCAGGGTGTGAAGCACTGCAAATAAGATGTATCAAAATACTGTTGTGACATCCAAGCCTGGAAGCTGCAGGTCAGATCACAGACCTTCTGCAGGGATAAGTGTGGGACTCAAAAGTAAAGTAAAAAGAGGCCATGTTGAAAAAGGCCCACCGTTTTATTTACTGTGTCTTTACACTGCACAGAGATTTCCGCTGCAAATCTGAGTCAAGCTTGAGTCTTTCTTGCCCCAGGACACAGCCTCCTCTTACTGCTGGTGTAGTCTATCTCATTTAAAATGCTTTTGAGAAGTCTTCAAACTACATACACTCATATGCATCATAGGAAAAAAAACTTACTATAACTTTGAATACTATAAAATTAATGACAAAGATAAAAATCTGTACTACAAGTGAGTGTTGAAGTGTACTGCTTAGGAGTGTAGGTTAGGGAAGATTACCCAGCTTTGTCTGCCTTTGTGATATTATCCTTATCCTTTCTATTTTATGTGCCTTACAACTGCTGTAAAGATGTAGTTTTGCTTAGTGCTTTTTCCTGATTGGAAAAACCTTACCACCTCCTTCAAGAGTGTGTTGCTGTTTGTACTCCCAGGCCAAGAAAACAGTGACTTACATCTGTGAAATACAGAGTAAAGCTGGTGGAACTGCTGTTTGAATAAGAGGAAACTTGGCCTTTGAGTTTTCCAGGGGAGAAAAGGTGGAGAAGATGCTGTTTTCCATGTGTAGCGTGTATAGGTCTGTTGGAAGTACTTGCTGAAGTGTTGATTTGTAAGCAATGGACTAAGCTGGATTTGAGGATAAGAAAAATTCGAACTATAAATGCAGGACATAGTCAATCATAGCTGGAGGGTGTCAGCTGAGGCTGGGCACAAACCCACACATGTTAGTGGTGCCCTGGCTGCCATCACTGGGCAGGAACAAGGACTTTGCAGGTAGGCAGGGGTGATGGATGGCCCCAGGGAGTACATATTAACAGAAGTAGTTATGTGATATAGGGTGCACACTGCAGACAATTACAATTTGAATAAGTTATCAGTGGAAGGAAGTAGGGGACTGGAAAGCAGCTTTATTAACCCCCTGAAGCTATGTTCACAGCATTTTAAAAAAGTTTATGTATTGCTGTGAATTGCAATCATGTTGACAAATGCTGGTGCCCAGAGAGTTTGTGATCACAGCCTCTCTAACAGGCAGTGCTTTACCAGAACAATTCAGAGCAACAATCCACATATATTCAAGATAAATGAATGAGGAAGATGAAGTGTAAAACCCTGGACAAGGACAAACCTTGCAATAAATCCTGCCTCAGGTTTTCTTACTGTGTTCTTTGGCTTTGCTGTCTCATGAAACAAACATTCCTGGTGCTATCTATCCCATTTTGCGCTGTGATATGGTCATTTAATTCTAGCTAAGCTGAATGATCAGGGAAAAAAAGCTGGGGGGAAAGCTTGCTGACAAAATACTGGTCTAAATCAGGGTCACATATTCAGGAGAAGCAACAGGAAAGACACCAACCAGTAAGTAACACAGTAATGATGGCTTTGCACCACCTTTGTGCCTCCAGGTTTTGAAACGCCTCGGTGGAGGGGTGGCAAGACTGCCTTGTGTATTTTGATCTAGCAGCTCACAGCTGCTCAGTTTGGTTGTAGTTTGACCCAGGAGCCATGTCCTCTCTTTTCATCTGCACCTCCTTTGGTGTATCACTTGCTACAGCTTGTGAAAGGGCAGCAGAGTGACACATGCATTATTTATATCTCCCAGGGTTCTCTGTTGTAAGAAGTCCATAGCAGAGCTAAAGTAGAGCTTATTGAAACATTCAGCAAAATATATTTTTGACAAATTTATTTAATGAAATTTAGTTTCTCTCAAGGGGAGGTGAGCGAACCAGAAAAAAATTCCAATTTTACATGTCTAAATTTAAATGCTTAATTTTATTTTTCTAGTAGCAGGCTGCAAAAACCACTTCATACATTTCAGTGATGAAAACATTTCTATGAAGTTTTGACCTTTCTCAAAATTTCAAACAATAAAGGCAGAAAAATCATTGTCTTTATAACAAGATCATGGTCTAATAGAGCAAAATCTGCCCTGATGATTTAATAGGATCATATAACAGCCCAGCTTGGAAGGGTTCTTGAAAGATATTTGTTAGACTTTTTCCTTCCCCAAGTTTACTCAAAACTAATGTCCACCACCATGGCTAAATGTACCATGACTGGTGGTTAAATATTTCAAAGGAGGCCCTTTTAACTTTTAAAAATCCAGTGATATTTTTTCTTGGAGTTTTCACCCCAGAGTCTTAATTAATTCCCAACTCAGGTGATTCAATTCCTGTTCTGCGTTTCCCCTATTGTTTCAATTGATTACAATTCAGTCTGTATGCCTGTCTTAAATAATCTGCAGAGTGCATTTATGCAGCCTCTATGCTGTAAAAAAGGTGGCTGCATATCAGAGATGGGAACAGTGACTTAATAGTTTGTAAGTAACATGCTTGGAGATCCCTGGCATGAGAGTTGATAGGTAAACACAGTACTGTGTAACTATTGCTTTCAGAAAAACCTTTATCAAGTTTACCTAAGTTTAGGCTTATATAATCTCAAGATTTGTTTCTCTCAGTTTCCTCAGTTTCCTGAATCTCTTTTTCTCTCTTTGGCATCTTAAGTAGTTATACTTGCAAAGAATGTGGCTAAGAACCTTAAACGATACATTATTTGGTTTGTAAAGGAGTATATTTACATTTATTTGGAATCCGGTTTCTTTTTCTTGCTTTCTTAGGGGAGAAGCTAAAGAAGTAACTCCTTTATCTTCCTTCTTTTCTTTTCCCAATCAGCTCCCAGGAGTCACTGGCCTGTTTTCATACCAACATAGGAAGATTTTCTCTGTGATAATTTCTATCTTGTTGTGGACAGACTATATCTGAATTTATCCTTCTGTAAAAGAGATATGGCAATAGCTACCTTATGGGCATATTTATATTTGTTATCATGTATTGTTACCACAACACCATGGCTGTTTAACTTGCTTTTCTTGCAATTAGAAAATACAATCAGTAACTTGAAACACACAAATTTTCTGATATGACTTACAGAAAAGATATCTTATTTGTTTTCAGTGAGATTAAGCAGTATGTGAATGTAAAGCTTAATTTTTTTCCATTTATAAAGAAATTGGTATGATTTCTGAGGGGTAGACTCAGATGCTGCCTCCAGCCCTGTAGAACCAGAACTGCTGACGCAGTGACTGCAGGGCTCTCACGTTCCTGTCGGCAGCTCTGCCCGGAGAGACACCGCTGCTGTGAGACATCATTTGCAGTACAGCATTGCGTGCGGGGCCCTGGGTTTGTGACATTAGCTTAGAAAACACCAAGTAACACTTTTGCCTGAAAATGGCTTGTAAGGCCTCTGAGACTCTCGACCATAGGGAAGAGGAGGAAAGTTGTTCCCCTGGTGGACTTGGTCTGGTGGTGTTACCTCCTGAAGAAGCTGGCTCAGGTCCTGTGGAATGAGATGAGGAGGTGTTGTTTTGAGTTTTGCAGTTCTTCAATGTTTATCTTTGCTGTAGTACTTTCTCAGGTATGCTGTTGTAAACATGGTCATGTTTTTGCTAACTGTCCTTGTTGTTTTCATTCCATTCTCCTAGGTGGAGACATGTGATAGATTTTTCCTTTGACGAGTGTGATTGAGAAGTAGTAATTTCTACCTCCAATCCACGGTGATTTCTAAGAACATATAAATAAAGGTCAGAGAGTTCTGCTCTCTCTCCTTTGACCCTCTTTTGGCTCTCTCATTTGGCTCTCTCTTTTGGCTCTCCTTTTTGGCTCCTTGGCCTGTTCAGCTACGTGTGTTTGTGTCCATACAGTGCAACATCAACAAGGAGGCACTGCAATTAGGTCAGCTTTATGTGTGGTCAACATGCAGAGGACAAACCAGCGGCTGATGCATTAACTGAGAACAAGTTCATTTAGATTAAAAAAAATGTTAATGATCCCTTTGAAACACTGCGAGTCTATGAGGTACCGCCTGCCTGCAATGAGCATTTACCATATGGTGCCTTTGGAAGCTAATACTGACTCTCATTATTTTAAACTATTACAAACATTGCAGGTGTTTTGTAATAATCTCTATTGTCTAATTAGAACACTCTCAAAACCGGCTTGTTCTGCCTGCTAACGAGTATTGATTTGAACAGCTGAGTTTGTCTTGTGTGAGTGATGGGAATGTGCTAGCTGCCATCTTGTAGTCTCTTTTGCTGAGTAATTAATCCAGGAAGAAGAGGCTAGAACTGAGTGAGCAGATGTCCTGATTCACCTAGAGGTGTGATCAGCCTTGCCAGGAGGACCTAAAGCTTCCCCCAGAATTTTCTATTGCATTGATATACTTAGGAAATTTTTGTTGTTGGTGGTGTTTTGGGGATTTAAAAAAAGAAAGAAAAAAACAGTGAAACTCATTGCAGAAAAGTCAAGCAGAAAGATTTGTATAGGAATGGGATACTTGAGTTTGCACATTTCTGTCGTTGCTGACATAATTATTATTTCTATCATTGCTGATGCACAGACATTCCTTGAGAAGTACTGGATAAACTTCATGATCAGATGGCCCTGGTGAAGGCCACTAACAGAGATAATGGAAGTGCCTTTCTTCCCTTCCCTTTTGTAGTTGATACTGATACCAAAATTGGCCAGATAGAAACCTTCTAACACAGTTCTGAGTATTAGAAAGCAGGCATTTTTTATTACAGCATGCTGGTCACTCAGAGGATCCTTCCTCTAATCAAGTGCCCTGAGCACTGGGCAAACAGAGCATTTATAATACACACTGATTACACATTCATTAGCTATCCCCCCTTATTTGATGTATATGTATATAATTTTATTGTACATAATCACACCTCTTGTTGGAAGTCCTTATCTGGTTCTTTGGGATCGGTCTTCAATGTCCGGTGTCCCTTTAAGGTGGCTGTTCCTGGACCCCTGCTTTTGAGTAAGCACAATATTGTTGTTTTGTGTAACTTCTGCTTTGTCAGCCTTGCAGACCTGAGCTGTTATCCTGCTTGCATTTTGCATGACTTCTGTTTGCCCAGGTTACATCCTTTATCTACTTCTCCAAGGCTGTGCTCTTCTGTTCTACTGTCCTTATCAGAGTAAAACGCTGTTCTGTTCTACTGTCCTTATCAATACTGCTTCTAACAATATGGATTCAAATGATCAACACAGACTAGAAGAAAGGCTTAAGAGACTAGTTGTTGCGGTGTGCTCTGGCCAGTTTCGGTGTCTTTCATGGCCAGGCTCTGCTATGTACCCTCCCCCCACCTTGGTATTGGTTCTCCACCCCCCGGAGGGCTCTGTATTGTGTAATCCTATACAAAGCCTGCCAAATTCAAACTTAGCTTTCCCTCCCCATTGGATGTTGTACCCTCCCCCCGCCCCCTCGTGTCTGTATTTATGCAACTGTAACACGCTGTGCCAGTGCTTCCCCGGCACCACACCAGTGCCGAATAAACCATCTGGGAAGCCCCTCCTCCTGTCCCTCCTTCTTCGGTACGTCTGGAACATTGGTGGGTTGGGTGAACCCGTACAGGAACTTCGCCAGCCCACCTGTGCCTTGGAGCAGCCCGGACACTCCCTGGAACCGTGGACGGACGTGCGGTGCCCCCCCCCGGAACACACCGCAGCAACTAGTTGAGAAACTGGAC
>VYZT01029263.1:0-193797 GCA_013400735.1 Pomatostomus ruficeps | reverse complement strand
TTTTTGTGAAATTTGAGTGGGTAAATGTGAGACATATGTTGGAGTAACCTGAAGAGGTTGCTTTATCTATTTTCATTCAGTATATCTGCTGTGTATTAATGCGGTAGTTTCCTTCCACAAATAAGATCATGCTTGAACTTAGAATGGGGAAAGAATGCATGTACTGTGAGCCCTTTGACTTCTTGGCCTCTCTAGTTCATAAGGAGTTGGAAATGCAGCTTTCTTACATCTTAAAAAGATTTCTGATAAAAAAGATTTCTGATAAAGGTGGATGTATATGACTGTTAGTGTTTGTGGGCTTCTGAAACTTCAGCATGAAAATTCCAACCTTAAATGTCAAGCATGAGTAGATACGGCATCTCAAGATAAAAGGGAAGGGACATCATTTGGTTATGACCTTTCTTTTTCTACTGGTTTACATATTTCAGGGATTATTATAGTATGAGAAAGCAGTGTAGACTGTTAAGCTGTTGCTTTTTGAGATCTTGGACTGTAATAGACACATATTCTCACCCACACCTTCTTTGAGAGGCTCATTTTCACAGCTTGATAGAACATACACAAAACAATGATTGATGTTCATATTTTCAGAGCTGACAAGGGTTGTTCACATGCCTGCTTTGATACATGCATTTTTGATGGGTCTTTCATGGTTTCCTGTGTGTCAGAGAAGATATCAAGACAAAAAATGAGGCACTGTTCCATAAATTAGCAGGTTGCCTAGGGTTTGGGGTATTGTCCATACTCATCTATACTGCTTTTCTTATCTAATTTTAATAACAATTTCTGAGGCCCTGGTAAACATCATTGTATTTATGGTGGAGTATTTATTTCATCAGTAAAAACTTAAGTGCAAGGCTGCTGAAACAGACTATGGATGGGAATTTTGTTCTCTGATAAAAATTGATCATCAGTTCCTTTCCTTTACCAGTTTACTTTCAAGGAAGGAAATTTCTGTGTACTGGGACAAGATTCAGGAAGGATTGCCTATGCACTGGGACATCTCATATCTCTAGCTGATAGACAGAAGGGTGCACTGAGACCCAGACAGGGCTGACTTGCCAACAGTAGTAAAAAAAGCTGGGGTCCTGGCAGCAGTTGCTGATGTTTCATGTGTTTAGACAGTGCAACACTAACTGAAGTAGTTACAGAGAAAGAGGGATGAAAATCTCAAGGATGTGTGTTTAAATTTAGTAAAGGCACCTGATAAGGGAGAAAAGGAAATCGCATTTTCCTTCTTGGTTAGGGTAACTGCTTATTTTTAGTTAAATTTTTATTGGTTTTCATTAATGAAACGGGGTTAGGCAATTTATTAGAGGGAAGTTGAAGGACCTGAAGAATGAGGAAGATTTTGTCTCAGTCCTAGAGAGCAGAACAACATGCCTAAACTCCAAGAAGTTTGAAACACAGTTTGGCAAATTTACCTCTCTGAACAAACAGCCTTATTCCCCAGGTGCATGATATTGGCACATCTGACAGAGCAGAGGCTGCAGGACATTGTTAACATGTTATGGTGCCATGCATCTCCACACTGTTGTTTCAATCCAGATTAGCTCAATAAGAAATAGAGGATGGTTCTCGCTGAAGAATGTTGGTGACGTCCTTTAGGTTAGCGATCAGTTTGCAGGGTTTCAGTTCTTATTTTTGGGCTGCAAATTCATTAAAGTTTTTTCAAACTGCTGGGAAAACCCAGAAGAAAGGCCAAGATGAGCCTGAGAAAATACTGAGCTGTTCATGTTTTTCTGAAATTAAATCACGTTTGCTCCTACTATTTTAAAGACTTCTGGAAGAATGCAATATGTATGAAACTGTCTTTGTAGCTGCTATACCACTTAATTTACTGCCTTGGCTCAATCAGTCTATATTTTAAAATTTTAAGTTTAGAGTTACATTGAGCTTTTTAGCAAAATAATTATTTCATTCATATAATGCAAAGTCCTTACTACTGTGTATAGAGCTGTACAAAACTCTGGAAGTTTTGTGTTCTGGGTCTTTTGTCTCTCATTGAATGAAGGATGACAAATTCTGTCGTTCTGAGAAATGAATGAACAACCAAATCAGAACTTAGTTTGAAATTTGCTTCAGACTTGTCCCGAGGTTGGGAAAGTATAAATGCTTTTCTTCTATTATCTTGAGTCTTTGTATGCATGGATCCTAGCCAAAAAGGCTTCTCATGTGGTATTTTTAATTGAATTGATACAGCAAGTTCAGGGAATTTCCTCTCTATTTTATTCAGGACTGTTCTCAGGAACTTCCTGGCCTGATTTTTGCACAGTGTGGAGAATTTCAGCTGTACAAGTGGAAAAAATTATCTCTTTTTCTCACTTATTTTGTTGCTTCAAAAGTGTCAATCTTGTTTCACAACAGGGAAATTTAAAAGTGACACTTGATTATTTCCCACACTGTTTTAATGACAGTCATGATTCTCCTGTTAATTAAACGCACTGTAGTTGACAGCTCCAGATATGACTCTATCATGAAGTCCGAAAGGATATCTACTTCTCAAGTTTGGCAGTAGTGTACTACTTAAGGTGTATGTGAAATTATGTAGGTCAAAAAATTGGAACTGTTTTATGCCCTGAACTGACATTGAGAATGTCTGATAGAGCCAGAGACTGCTGTTCTTTTCGTTTGGATATAAGGGTGATGCTAGTTTTTTCTTGGTTTGGGAGGTGGAGGAAAGGGTGGTGAAAATCAAAGTGTAGGTGTTTTTAAAAGGTGAAATGTGAAAAAGCCAGATTTTTTTTTCATTTGTTTGTTTGTTTTGGTGGTTTCCATTGAAAACAAACTGATATGATATATATATTTTTAGGTTTTACTCAGGTTTGAAGCCTTGAAAGCTAAGAGCAAAGATGCTTAAGAGCACTTTTTAAGCTGCTTTTTGGGGTTAAATGCAAAATCATGCAAAGCACTTTGAGCTGGTGGCTTCAAAGAGGCAAAAGATCTGTGGTCTGATAGGACGCACTGTGAGGTGAATCTGACAGTGACTCTTGAGAAAGGAGATCCTCAGACCAGAAACCTGGAGTACAACCACACCATTTTTGTATTCCTATGTACCAGACAAGAAGGATGGAAAAAACAACTTTTGCTGTGGATGATGATTTTTTGTAAAAACTGTATAAGAAATATGAGAAGTCTGAGAAAATGATTGCCCATGGGCTACAACTTTCATTGCTGCAAAAAAAAAAAGGCCAACTGTGAAAGAGATCAACAGTGTAAAATGCAGCTTTTCTCTCAGGAGCACTATAGGAATATTGTATAAGAATACTTAGGAGTATTCTCTTGCCCAAGACAACATGTAAATGTGGGACAGCACCCAGTGGAAATATGTGGGCATATACTGATTCTGTGTTTGTGGGTGTGTAATATAAATACATCTCTATATATTTATATATCTATATCTCCATTTGGTCTTGTCTTCTGAGACACAATCCTCCTCATCTCCTTTTCAGCCTCCTCCATCTTCTCTTCTCTTCCTTTGTTATTTAACTACAGTCTAGAACAAAATGTCTGTAGAAATAAGCTCCCAATTGGAAAAAGTTGTCAATTAATGCCTCTCATACCTCTCCCCTAAATCCCAAATTAGGGGAGCCCTTGGGTCAGATTAGGTTTCAATTCTGGACGTTTGATAAACCCCTATAATGATATTTGTTGTGGTGTGAGACCTTGCTATGGAAGGGATGAATGGCCTTATTTTGGGTGACAGGCTGAAAGTGGGCTTTGATGGAGTGGGGCTGCTGCAGGCAGGGACTGCCAGAGGTGCCAAGGCCATGTGAGGGCTCCCAGCATAGAGGCCTGCCTGCCCTGACAGTGTGGCCAGGGGCAAGCTTGGCTCCACATATCTGTGGCTGCATTTCAGTCTGCTTTGATAGCCACAGACTTTTACAGAACACTCAGCTCAAAGGGGGAAATTAGTGTCATGGG
Organism: Pomatostomus ruficeps; assembly: GCA_013400735.1. Taxonomy (NCBI): domain Eukaryota; kingdom Metazoa; phylum Chordata; class Aves; order Passeriformes; family Timaliidae; genus Pomatostomus; species Pomatostomus ruficeps. Next base: position 189,873 of record VYZT01029263.1, on the reverse strand, counting down.
GGCTGTTTTCTTTATGGGAAAAAGACTTGGTTGGATGGAGAAGCCAATAGAGATTTTAATGTATTTTCTCTGTGCATAACCCACATATTTCAGCTCCCTGGATGGGGTCTTTATTTCTGACATGAATGACTGAGGAACACTTCCAGGGGATTGAGAAAGTGCAAGGTTTTCTGGAAGGTGAGATGTTTGATTTTTAAAATCTAATGTTAACTTTTTAGGGTGTGACTGTGGCTGGGTGAATAAGAAGGCATTAGTTTCACAGACAGGAAGATTTTCCTCTGCCTGAGCTGTAGAGCCTATAGATATAGCAGTCAGTTGTAATGCTGTCAAGGGACATTTACCATTGTAACTTTGACCTTGATACTCAACCTTTTTTTTTTTAATTATGTTTTTAATATTATTATGTGAATTAGGCACTGGTAACTGGTCTGTGATGAACCTAACTGGAGATAGATTGAAGCCTGTCTAGACCTCATCAGAAGCATAGCCTCCATCCCCTGCCAACTGCTGCTGTTCCCCACTGTGAGGAGCAGAAGTTCCACTACTCTTGCGAAGAGTGCAGACTGATTCTGCATCTGAATTCTACAAATATTACATATGCCCTGCTTATTATTGAAGAAAATGAAGTCTCACAGGTTGACACTATCTTGTAGTTTTCCCCTGCCTTCCCTATGTACTTGCCATATTTGTTGCAAGTGATTTCTAAAATTTCTGGAACTGTTAGTCGGTACTGAAGTCATTACAACAGCTGTACCATGGTACACGCAGCTGAGGAGTCTGGTGAGGTTCTCATGAGATAAAAAAGGACTGTTTATTAGATAGGTTTTTTTGCCTATAGTTAAAGCTGTAGAAGGTATCTTAGCTAAGGATTGAGAGGCAAGAATAGTGGTATATCTGGTTAAGAATGCCAAGTGACCTAACTCATATTGGTTTGTCCCACCATCCTGAAAAAAATGGTGTAGTAGCTCAGTCATGTTCTGGCTAGACTGACTCCTGCTGCAGGGCAGGGCTCAAGACGACTGGTGATGGGGCTGTGCTGTTTGGAGCAGGAGCATGCCACTGAAGGGGGCTGCTGGAGCTGCAAAAAGGGATTGTCTTCCTTTTTGGCTGATTTGTAGTGTGGGAGGGCAACCATAGCTGTGACTTCTGGGAGGTTAGGTCTGGGGTTTATTAGTCTCTTAGCTAAGATTACACAGGATTCAAGGGATTCTTCCAGATTTGAGTTTTGGAGCTTTTAGGGTCCTGTTGGGCTTGGACACTGGTACTGGGGTTCTGTTTTGTTTTTTAGACTTCCTCAGGCTGGACACTGCAGGTGTCTTGGAGCACTAAGTACACTAAGAAGCCCTAATAGCCCTGATGAGCCTCAACTGGGGCCCACACCTGTGTGCCCAGGAACTCTACTTTAGCTCAGTGTTGGCACTTCAATCCTTTTTCTGAGCTATAATGGAGAAAGGTTACCGATTTTTGATTAGTTGCAGCACTGCCAGTGCCTAGCCTTAGAATCGTGTGATCTGGACTTCAGCTTGTGGCCTTTGAATACCTGGCTTGATTTTTGGCCCAGTTTCATCAACATGGTTATGCCTGGCAATTGCAAGACCTCATCTTAGCTCTAACATACAGATTGACTTCCCAATTTGTCTTTACAACTGCCTTGTCATTATGATATTACTTTAAGATCTGGACTCTTGATTGCATGTGGGTGCCATCTCCAGGTTTGTCTTCCTTGTGTACCATGGGACAGGCCCTGGCCAGTAAGGCTCTGATCTTGCTGGTCACATTATTCCCCTCAGTTCCCATCCTGAAGGAAAGGCTGTCCTGCAGTGTTCCTTGACATTGAGTGAGAATCTACAGGAATCCTTGGTTTACTGTTAAAATCATTATCTTTAGGATTTCCTGGGATAAGGTGGGAGTTATGATTCTTAGAAGGTAGGATTTAGGGTTGAGACCTATAAGGCTTTCCTAAGCTAAGGGAATGTGGTGAATCTGCAGGGTTTTGAAGCTGCAAATACCATTATAGACTGTTGTAATGCCCAGCTAGAGTGAAGAAGTGCTGTGGAGGACCTATCTGCTCCCTTCTCAAAAGGGCTCTACAGGATGTTTGGAGACTTTGGTCTGAAGGGTTTCAGGGTAGAATCAAGTGCCTGCACTTATTTTCTGGGTATTCTTAGGTTTGGGACCCCAGGACAAATCTTAAGGAAAAGATTAGGAGTGTAGAAGTCCGCAGCCAGGCTACCTGCCATGCTATTTATTTTAACAATTTAAATTACAGACTGGATTTAAGCTTGAGGCCAGGAAGTGTTATTAGCCTAGCTAGGTCAATTATGTTCACATTTTCTATCCTGTGTAACTAAGGTGAGGTATCTTGACTCCTGAACTCTTTTCTAGCTGCTGTAGTTATCTAGTAAGTAATGAAACGAGGGAATTGAAGTATAGCTTGTATTTAGCTACCAGTTTGCTATTTGACCACAGGTTGCTTATCTCAAGCTTTTGTGAATTCCTTCTCTCTAGATAGCAAACTAGAGGGGTGGTAGATCTGTCACTCTTGTTTTTATACTGCATCTTTGTCTAGTGAGATGGAGATTATTGTGGACAGCTGTAAGTTACTGTCCACAGTATATATATATATTTGTAAGAAAAGAATAAAGTATTAGGAAGGAACTGGTAATATTGCTTTGGAGACTTGCTGTCAAGAATCTGACTATAATAAACTGACTTACTTTATAGTACTGGATGGGGGCTAGACTTGAATTGGTAACTATGTGATAAAAAGCGTAAGAATAACTTAACTGGCTACTGAGTTGGATAATCCAAAGACTGAATTTCTTATCTACTTGAGCATCCATCTTACTGTTTGAACCTACCTGGAGCAGAAGAGATCTGTCTGAGCTGGACAGAGTTAGGGGCAGGAGGACAAACAGGCTGAGTTTGGCTTGTCCACAGCAGCTTCAACATTTTTATTCCTGTCATCAGTATGTTTGGCCCTCCTGCTGTTAGCAGTACTTGAACATCTATCTGTACATATGCAATCCCCCAGGGAAACGAATGAGATCTTATTTACTCTTATGGAGACTGAAAGCACATCAAATGTGTCACCGGCCTTTGCTCATTTAAGGGGAGGCAGCAGCCTCTCTTTGTCCATTTCTTATTGATGGATGAGAGGGCTTGTTTGAAGAACAGAAACACGTAATCAAAAACTTGTCCCCAGATCTCCTGTCTACAAAGACAAGTGTAGATAGAACTTCTGTAATGAATGAAATTAATATGGTGTGCATCTCCTAATTCTTGTTGATTTTCATTTTTTCTTCCATACTGTTATCTCTTTACTAGCACAGTAACTCTACAACCTGTGTGACTCTCTGCTATTAGATATAATTATGGATAAATGTTTAGTGTGTTAAAAAATGCTGTATAAATTGACATTGTCTAACTATAGATATTATAGATATAGATGTTTGTACACATAAATTCTCAGAGCATAGTTCAGTTACTACAGGAATACTTGGTATCTGTTCATCTCTACCTATATTTCTCTAATAATTCTTTTCCTCCAGTCTATTCTGTGGTTTTTCGAGAACTGACATGGGTCACAACTTTGGACAAGCAGCTGCAAAATTTGTCCCAGTAAAAAACCTTCATTGTTTCATGAGGGGGATTTGTTGTAATTGAGGATTCAAAGTGCAGTAGTCATGGGTAATGTTTGAATGGAAAGCAGACAAGGAGTTACTTTTTAATGTTTTTTCTAAGTGTTGACTCTCTGAATGGCCAATATGAACAGATTATGTATTGCCTGAATACAAAATTCAGCAGTGAATTTCCCTTTTCAGAGATGAACAAAATTATTTGGTTACTTTTTAATGCACAGAATAAGATAACAAAAATAGTTAGCAGAGAAGGAGACTACATTTTGTTTCCTCTTGGAAGATCACTCAAGATTAATACTATTCATTTGACAATCCAGTTTTGAAAGAATTGTAGTGCAAGAGAATGTGAGAAAGAATGTGCAGGAATCTGAAAATGAGATAGTCCTCAATTCCTGTGGAACTGGCTGAATAGGAGTGATAAGAGAAAGGGACTACCTACTGTTGTGGTTTTAGTAGTGGGGAGGGGGCCGTAAAGATGGCTCCTGTGAGAAGTTTCTGGAATTCTTCACCATTTCCAGCAGTGCCAGTCTCAGATGGCTCTGAAGATGATGGACATGCCATTGGCCATGTCTGGACCAATTAGAAAGATTGGTTATGCCTCTGTGATGACATATTTAAGGAAAAATCAAAATGTGCACACAGCCGCCTTTGGGTAGAGAAGGAGGAGGATGTGAGAACATGTGAGGGAAAACAACATGGAGACACCAAGGTCAGTGGAGAAGGAGAGGGAGGAGGTGCCCCAGGCGCTGGAGCTGGGATTCCTCTGCAGGCTGTGGTGAGCCCATGGTGAGGCTGGGTGTCCCCCCCGCAGTCCATGGGGTCCATGAGGGATGCAGAGCCACCCGCAGTCCATGGGTGAGGTGCCAACATTGGAGCAGGGAGATGCCAGAAGCTGCAGCAGCCATGGAAGGAGCCGCAGTAGCCGTAGATGCCAGGAGAAGCCATAGCAGGTGCAGCCCAGTGAGAGACAGAGACTGAGATAAAAGTCCTGCAGTTTATGGAGGAGGTGACCATGCTAGAGCAGGTGGATGTCGGAGGAAACTGCAGTCCAGGTGGGAGACCCTGTTGGAGAGAGGGGGGGCCCTGCTTCCATGCTGGAGCAGTTTGTCCTTGGAGGACTGCATCCCATGGACAAGTAAAAAAACCACGCCATAGAAGTTCACTGAGAACTTTCTCTCATGGGAGGGACCCCATGTCAAAAGCAGAGGAAAACACTCCTCTCCCTAAGCAGGGAAAGAAGATCTTGGAAATGGACTGACCTGAACCCCCACACCCTGCCCCCCTTGCACTTTTGGTGGGAGGGAGGGAGGGGTGGGGAGGGAAAAGAACAGTGTCTTTTAAAGGTTTATTTTATTTCTCATATCCTCCTTCTAACTTGGGTAGTAATAAATTTCACTTTGCATCTTAAGTTGAGCCTGTTTTGTCCTTGGAGCATTTTCTCCCGGTTCCTTATCTCAACTTATGGACCTTTGGGTTAATTTCCTGGGATTTTTTCCCCCTCTCCTTCCCTCCTCTGCCCAGCTGTGGCAGGGGAGGGAACGAGTGAGCGGCTGCCATGGGTGCCTGGCACTTAGCCAGAGTCAAAACCACGACACCTACCTATATTGAATTGCCCCTGTGAAAAACTAAAGAAAGCAAGCTAACTGTCCTTGATAGAACCAAGGTTGACAGCTTGCAGACAGAATGACGTTTATTGCTTAATGTTTGTAGCTTAACAAAATTCAATATATTTTTGAAATTTGCCTGCATTTAAAGTTTGGGTTTACTCTTTTTGGGGTTGTTTTGTTATTTCTGAATGAAATGGAATTAATCAGTGAAAATCCTTAAAGTGGTGACAGCTAGAGAAGATTTGCAGGAGTGATTATAGAGCTGGAATATGAAATGCATTTCTGAGTATCTACCTTCTTCCAGCTACTTGCAAATCAGTCATGGCTGAAGTTCAGAGGGTTTGGGATTTTTAAGAGTGGTGTTCTTGGGCCAGTAAAATGGGCATGGAAATCTCTTGAGAATTATGTTTGAAAGTTTTGTGGGCAGATTCTCTGGAAAGTCTTGTAAGTCCTGATTAAAAAAGGAAAGAAGAGTACCCAGATTCCTACATTTTCGCCACTATACTGAATTAAAATTTAATTTCCTAGTCATAAGGTCTTGGTACAGTTCTCAGGCTCCGAATGTGGCATGAGATTGCAGAGAATGATAGTAGAGTGAGTCTGGTATAAGCAGGTAGGAAAAGTTGTCAGGCGGAAAGACTTAGTGAGGTAGCTAGGGGTAGATTTTGAGGTGAAAAAGGAGAACATGGATGGACAGGAAAAGAAATGAAGTGATCAGGTGAGAGAATAAAAGACACAAGAACAAGAGCCTGGAGAGATGTACAGTATTATTTTGCAGTAAAGTCAGAATTAAGTAGGGCTAGAAGTAAAGCTGAAGCAGGAGTAGTTGTATATTTACTAACTGGAAAGCTGAATGATATTATAATTGTGTATGGTTCTAGTTTATTTCACTTTAATTAGAAGAATGTCTTGGGATAAAGCTTGTCAGAATTATTCTGAACTAGTAGATACTCTTGGCCCTGGTTTATGGTTTAGTACATGAAAAGGACAGAAAGACTCTTGGTTCTTCTCCTTTAAGGAAAAGCAATTTGATGAGTTCAGCAGGGACTGTGCCTGTCACTGGTCTTTCTGGAGGTGGGAACCGGGGTTATGGGAAGATTAAAGACAGATGTCAAAAGTAACTACCAAGCTGCATCTTCATTGTGATGTGACCAGTGGAGGTGTTTGTTTTGTTTTGGTTTTGGTTTTTTGTTTGTTTCTGGTTTTTTGGGGTTTTTTCCTTTTTTGTGCAGCGACCAAGCAATCACACTTCTGCTCTCACTTGCTGGATTACATGGGTAATTTAATAAATACCTCTGAGCTTCAGAACTAATGTGGTTCAAATCAGAAATACAATGTTAAGCCATTTTGGTAACAGTCAAAATTTTAATATTGCACTTAGCTACTTGCCTATTGTCCCAAGCAGCTATGGTAGAGTTTGGAGCTAAGCAGAGAAATCCCATTTCCTTTTGCTTTGCTTTGGCTTCTACAGGTATTTTGATCTGCTTGCATTATTGCAATAGAGAAAGTCTTGGGAGCAACAGATGTTGGGGGATGTTGATGGACTTTGTATGTCTAGAACCCTTCCTTAATTATCCTTGGACATGGAAAGTTTGTGCAGTTCTTTGTGATAAGGTGTGCAGGCAACCCTTTCCCCCTCCCCTGTCTTTTCCCTTTTGGGATCAAAACCAAAAATTAGTTGAGTGGGAGAGAATACAGTCATATTCTGGAAAAAAATAATAGCACTGTAAGGTAACAAATATTTAGTTTCTGGTAACTTTGAATATTCCAGTTGCCTTAACAACACACTGAGACATGACATATTTAACCTCACATGCTTTTAAAGAACTTTGAGTCATGACCAGAAAATTTCATCAGGATTAATAACAAATTAAACTGAAAATACACAGTTATTAGGTTCCTAGCAGCCCACAGCTTATGTAAAACATAGGAAATGGAGGTTATTTGTTCTGTACCTAGATGGAAAAGACTCTGTGCCAGAGGAAAACCATCTCTTTTGTGGAAACGTGTCTTTTTGTCTTGGCTAACTGGGGAAAAATGTGACTGCCTAAATCTGAGCAAACAAATGCCTATTCTGACCTGTTAATGGTATGCAGTGGTCAGAGAGTTGTTTCCTACCTTAGCAGTAAATAGCACAGCATATTATGAGTAAATTTTTACAATCTGTGCTGTTATTCTCAGTGTTACAGATTTCTTATGCTCGTTGGTTTACTGGTCTGGCACTTTCTATTATGCAACATTTTATATAAATATTTTACAAGCTGAGACTCTTTGCCTTGGCCTGAAGACCATCTTAGAGTATGCAAACAGCCCACTGAAATGTTTTAAGTTAAGAATACTTGGCCATACAGTTTATCAGCTATGTAGTTTTCCAAATGCTATGTGAACACTATATTTTGTATTTTGTTTTGTTTTGATTTGTCAATTTTTTTTCAATAAGTGAAAACATTAGGGAGAGGGTTAAAAACTTTTAATTGCAAGAATCGTTACCAATCGTGTTTTAAATTTGGTGATTCCTTTCATAATCAGACAGTGCTTTTAGCAGATAAATTGCCTGCCTATTTTTTTTTCCTTCACAAATGAATGCTATCTCCAGTTGAATTGATAAGGTAGGGGGTGGGTGGGGAAAAGTGCTACAGACACATCGTAAATACATTTCCTGCTCTTATTTTACCTCTTTCAGTGAGTCAGATGTATTCCTGACACAAAGAAACTGTTAATGGTGAGAAAGCTGATGCCAAGGATCGTTAAGGTTGTGTGGCCTTGCTGCCTCTGGCTTTTCTAGCCAGTGCCCCTGTGTTGGTTCTGTTGTATCCCTCATGCTCCTACTGGTGCTAGAACAGGAGAATCAGAAACTTTTTTTTTTTAAGATCTGTGCATTTTAGATGAAATATTTTTTGGTATTCCAAGGGCAGCTGAGGGTGTCACATATGGATGAGAGCTCAGTGCTGCACATAACCAGACTGAGAAAGATATTCCATAAGGAGCAGAAAGTGGGAATTAGAAATAAACCTGACACCCACAGGAAGAATCTGAGGGTGTGGTGTATGATAATTGATTGGGGGTGCGGCTGTGCTTCTCTTGTCTTTGTCTTTTTGAGGGAAACTACACACCTTTTTTCTTTTGGAATTGGTTAGGATGCAAATCCTATTTTTACTGAGGATAGACTAGTGAAGTTGTCTCCATTAACTATTTTTGCATGCTTGTCAGTGAAAAAAATGAACAGAAACTAAAAAGAAGCTGGTATGGTATAGGCTGCTGGGTCTTGGTAATATGGTAATAAAGGTAATACCATGCAATTTCCTATTCCCTTGGTTCACATTTTGTTGCTGCCACCTTTGCCACAAAGTCCATGACTAATACAAATCGGTCCTTCCTTTTCTGATACATCATCTACATTAATGCAGTTCCTGCCTCTGGAGAGATGCCAAGGTGTGACTTGCCAAGCCTCTGAGTGTGCAGATGTCTGAGACCAGCTTTTCCGTAACCATTATGAATTCAGCCTGCCTTCTTGGGCACAAGAAAGACGGTCAAATCCTATGTTTGAGTGAATCACTTCATGGCTTTCCCTTCCTTCAATAATTCATTTTAAGTTTACATCCTTTTTATTTTAAAATCCTCCAGCTATTGCTTTCTTTAACTAGCAAAACAGCTGCAGAGCTTTCATGTAGTCTGGTCATTGTGTGAGCAAATGCCAAGCAAGAACTCTGTTTTATCTGGAGCTGTTTTCCTGCATCACAAAAACTTTCCTTGTGCTATCAAAATCTCTTCTGATATCAGCTCTCTTTTAAATTATTTTACTGCCTTTTTGGTGTGCAGACCAGTAATTGCATCTTCAGATCTAGAGATACTTTAAAGATTTAGAATTTAAGGAAGTACAGCATTTGGGTCACTTGTATGTTGCCCATATACCCCTCATTATTTGAGAAGAACAGAAGAACTGATGGATCAATAATTTGGAATAACTTTGGAAGCAAAATTAATTTTTTTTCTCTTTCCCTATGCTAACATTACAAGAAATAGAAGAGAAGCAAAAGAGACAGGGGGGGAAAAAAGGTAATATTCAGGCAAAGTATTCCATTCTGATACTCAAATATGGTACAGTGGCAGTGGATTTATGGGGTTATGGCCACCATCTCTGTCTCCCTCCATTTTGCTTTCCAACCATTGTCCATTTGGCTTTCTTCAAATGAGTTATTCTTTATTGGAAATGGAGATTTTGTTCATGTTGAAGAAAAATATAATTATCCTACTTTATCCTGCCTAGATCAAAGGAGAGGAGAAACTGTAAGGAGGGGATGTAGAGACCATGTTTCATATAAAATACTTTATAGAGCGGAGGGAAAATGTTGTGGTTGCAGTACAAGAGGTCTGTGAACCAGATGCAAGACCCTTCACTTAAGGGGTCCAGCTCTCATCTGAGGGAGCTCAACAGCTCTGAAGCATAGGCAGTGGAGATACGCAACATTTATATTACAACCTGACCCTTGTTTAAGCACCTATCTGGCTCTGAGGAATTAGAATATGGTTTATAAGCTTTTAAGGTTAGAGTCCAATTTAAAACAAGGCCCAAAGCAGCTCTGTGGTCACAAAATTACCATGCATAGCTTTTTGAGTCGTAAGAAATGGATTGTGTTTATATGTGTGCACATAGGCGCTGAATGGTCTCTTGGATTTATTGGCTATTGTACATACTCTGTGCTGAGTTTTTGCACAGTGTCGGACCCCAGGCTGACATCTGGGTAAGACCACGAGATCTGAGGATGATCAGCAGCACTGACCTAGAAAGATTGCTCAGAGGAAAGTTACTGCCATCCAGGGTAGAGTGTTGGACTGGGAAGAGGGAGTGTATCATCTGTCCATCATGTGAATTAGCTGACTTGAGACTTTTGGATTGAATCTTCTATAGTCATATGTTCCACCAAGTACCTGATTTAGAAGCTTTTTCTTGACTGGTTAACTGCTGGTTTGGCCACCTCTTTGAGTGCTGCTGAATCCTCTCACTGGTATTCCCTTTTCCAAAGCACTAGTCTTAGCCTGTCAAAGTTCTGACATCAGTCTAATGGCTGTTACATAAAAAAATGAGGAACTGACTTTTTTGTTTCAATTATTTTCGTTTCCCTCCAATTATTAAGGTAACTTAATCTTCTTGTCTCAAGCTTCCTTACAAGCGAGAAGATCCTCCTATTAAAATTTCTCTTAAGCAATTGTCTTGCTGATATGTAAGACTCGTTTTATTAAATAATGCCTCTGGGTAGTGGAGACTGCAGGGATGCACCTTGGGTGTGCTATAACTGCACAGCAAAGGAAATACTCATTGAATTTTTTAGTCTGCAGGATGAGACTGGTGCCTTGTTTTTGCCTTAGATGGATTTGATGGGTGCTGGAGGACTGGGGGAGTGCAACTGTGTGCCAGTGTACTAAACCAGTATATCCTATGAATTGTTCTCTTTTATTTTGTTCCTTCCTCCCTCATATCCAGGCTTTCAGCTTCTTCTAGGAACATTTGCTTTGCATGAATGGAATCAAGGTCATAGTAGGAAAAAGTAGCCACATGTCTGATTTTTCTTGGTGTTATGGCGTAACTCATTGACTTAATTTGACCACAGTGTATTGCTCAAGATGGTTCTCTATGGAAAAAGATTCCTCCCTTCCCTCTGCTGCTTGGGGGAAGACAGATGCTTCATACTGCTCGGGATGCAAACACAAGACACGCAGTAAGGCTGAGCTTGCCATTCACACGGTTATGCCTTCTCTGTATGTAGGCTTGCTGATCCTCTGTCAGGCCTTTAGCAGTGGAATTTCCACTCTATTCTGTAGGATGACTTCCCATTGCAATAGGTCTTTCTGTAGCAAAGGTATGCTTTTCCCAAAAGTTGCTATTTATTTTATTTTATTTCCTCTGCTTGCAGGAAAACTAGTTGTAAGTGACACAAAAGCCTCCCAATTGACGTAGCCTGGTTTTGTGGAAGAGCTGGACACAACATGTTTGTTTTGGCCTTTAAGGAGACTCATTTTAGAATGGAAATGTGAAAGTTTGGTTGTGATTGTGGGGCTTGAAACATGTAAATCTTTGCTTATCTGTGTAACAAAACAAAGTTAAAAAATGACTGTTATGGTATTGAAAAAATATGTATGTTTGACATGTAACTGAAAAATATATATAGCTTTTAAAAAATCCCCTGTAATATTAAGAAAATAATCTGCAGACTTTTATATTTTCATTTGAGGAACACACTACATATGTTTTAAGCCTCCATGAGGGTTTTTTGGTGCATGTCAGACATGACAACATGGAAACGAGGGGTTTTAAACTGAGAACTTTTAGAAGACTTTGAATGGCTTTCAAGTGTGCTCTCTGAAGAAATTTTACTAATAGCCTTCCTTCTGACTCTTAAGTATTTGAAAAAATGTAACATTATAGTACTGTGATTGGTTGGTTTTCTTTTGTAGCTCTACACAGACTAAATTGAAAACTTTTCTGTGTTCAAAGATTAATATTAGTGTTTGTATTTCACCTTTTTTCCTTTAAAATATATTCAGAGGCATAATGTTCTCTGTTTTGTCAGAGATCTTTTTTTAATAATTTGTAATGTTTGCTCTCATATTTTTTTATCCTTACGTCTTCTGGGCATTTGAACTGTAAACCTGGAGGTGTTTTCTGGCTTTCAGGTCTGAGTGTGACCACAGTGTGCTTGCTGACCCTGTGCTGGGCTGAGGCCGGGTGAGCAGCCTTCTCCATGTGTTTTGCTTTCCATCAAGCAAAAACTCATAGGTATATAGTGCTCCAGTGAGGGATTGTGCCGTTTATGTGTACACATAAATGCATAGTAATTTCTTGATTAGTTGTCAAATATCATGGGTTTTCAGCTAAGCACTTGTGTAGAGAAAGATTTGTGTATGTATCTATAAACATACCTCTATAGACTCATAGAATTGTTTAGATTGTAAAAGACCTTGAAGATCATTGAACCCAGCTGTTAGCCTTTATCTACATACATACACACAAAAGCTGANCGGCGGCGGTGTAAAGCCGTGCGGTTCCCAGAGCATCTCTGGTGCTGAGAGCAACTTGGAGTCGTGCCGCCAGAGCCTGCGTATCTTAGAGCGGCTCCGCTGGCAAAGCTGCCTGTACCATTGCAGCTGCAGTTTCTAGCGGTGTGGTGTGGCCGTGGCTTCCAGCGGAGCAGCATGGCCATGGTTTCAAGTGGCGCAGCTGCGAGGGCTCGGACCTGCGCAGCTGCCGCTCCGATCTGCGCAGGGGCGGTCGCTGGAAGCGGCGATGCCCGAGCCAATCTGGCCGTCTGTGCTGGTCCCGCTTGGCATCGCTCTGCCTGTCCTTTGCTCGTGTGTGCTGCTGCTAAGCAGTATGGCTTAACAAAACAGCACTCAGACTGATGATTTACACAGGAACGGTCTTTGATTTGATATTCCAAGGCAGTTTACTAGGACTGCCGCGAAGGGAAGCCAAGAGCCAAAAGACAGAGAACAAAGGGGAACATGGGGTTTTATCTGAGGCTGGACAGGGGTGGAGAGAGCAGCTGGGACCAATAATCTGAGGGTTCAGGGGCGGTACAAAGGAGGGACCAGGGTGCAGGGACCAATCGAGAGGGACTGAAGGCGTGGCTGAGGGGAGAGGACGAATGGGGCGTCAAGTAGAACAGAACTTTCTGGAACTGGGGTATCTAGCAGGGAATGATAGGCAGGTGGACTGACAGCTGGGGCGGAGAGGCCAATGGGCCAATAGGGGTACAGAGATCTGTATAAACAAATTATTAACACAAGGCATCTTGGGAGGAGGTCTTTGTCTTTGCCCTAGCAGGGGAGCACTGATTACAATAGGACTGATCTCCCCAGTGCACCCTCCATTGCTCTGGCAGTGGGGGTGCACTGACTCCCACAAGGAGGGAAGCTTAAAGCAAGAGAAATTAGAAAGGGTCAGGAGAAAGAAAAGGATAGAGAAAAAGTCAAATGCTTGGAGAAAAAGAATTTTTTCTCTTTGAGTTGGAAAGAAGTCAAGCCAAGTTCAAAGCAGTCCTTTTGTGGCTTAGAATTACATGGGTATAGCCCTTCCAACATATTTTGGCTTATTGCTTGATTTCAGTCCTTGGATCCCCTTTCCATAAAAATGCAACTATTACCTCATCTCTGGGTTGGCATATTTAGTCAGGTGTAAGACAGTGTCAGTAGGTATAGTTCCTACATTAGAGGGAAAGGGTCAAGACTGGAGCAAGAGGACTAGAGGGAAGACTGGAGCAAGAAATGTTGTGGAGAACAAGTTGTTGAAAGTGTAAATTAATGGAAGAATGGAGACTAATCTGTTCTGAAGATGTCATCTTCATTCCATACCCATCCCTGGAGATTAGTGGCATCCTGGGTATATAGGCTCTATAATGTTGTCTCCTCCCCTCTCTTTTCCCCAGGGCTGGACTAATGAAGGTACTTGGGATGTTTTAGGCGTTTATATAAATCAAGTAATGTCTATTCTATGATTTTTATTCATATTGAGTTAGCTCAGTGGCTTCTCATGAAGGCAAAAGATTTTTGTGCTGTATCATTGGCCCTTCTTTATCCCTCTCAGCAAGAGGCGGTGCAAAAGGTCCCCACATTAATTCATTGGTTTCCTTTCTCCCCACTCCTTTCATGTTTTATTGGTAGCTACCTTAATGGAAGAGAAAGCAGACAGGCAGCTGCAAATGATCGATGCAAGCAGCAGAAGTCAATAAGGCAGTCAGGGAGTGAGATTGAGGAAGGCAGCTATAGATTTCTTTGCTTATTTCTTGTGAATTTTCCAGAACTTGTGTGATTCACTTTTGTCAGATACTATTTTGAGCCAAGCAGAGATGAGCACATTCTCATAGTAAATGAGAAAAGCTGTCTACATTCTTGCTTTTTTCCTTGATTTTTAGCAGATCCTTTAGTGATAAGGTATGAATGGGAGATAGCAGAGGTGGAAGAGATGATCTTTGCTCTTCCTACAGCGAGGTGCTCCACTGAAAGACTGTAAAACATGGAAAGGCAAACGGGCCTTCTAAGCATGCATAAACTGGGGAAGAAAGTTTATGTGCAACTGAAAGTTGAGTAGTAGTAGCAGAAGTGCCTGGACAAGGAAGAATTCATCTTACCATCAGTAAGAATTGTCTTAATATTTATACTGATTGAATATGAGTGCATATTGGGAAGGAATCAATAAAAGTTTGTTTGATGCCTTTGAAATCAAGTCTAGAGGAAAGTTGGGTGGCAACTTATATCAGCCCTGACATGAGCTGGATTAACTTTATGAACATTTTCTGTCCTTAATTCCCAGCTGTCTAGTACTACTGCCTGTTTAAACCATCTAAAGTTTACCTGAGAACTTGTTTTACTGGAAGTGTTTGTTTTCGATCTGATTTGTTTCTATTGTTTAGAAGCTTTGTTGATCTGTCTGGTCTAATTTGCTGTTTGTGGGGGAGTAATTGTTTTTGTTAACTTGTTTTACAGAAACTGAGGAGGAGATGAAGAGAAATCAAGGTTTCCCTTTTGCTTTGTCAATGTTGAAATCTTGGAAATGAGAAGTCAGCCTTTTATGTCATAGTTACAGCAGCAATAAGATAAGCTGGAGGTGGAGAAGGTCAGTTCAGCCATCCTCAGGGCAGGAAGCCCAAAAGCTTTTTCCTGGAATACGGGGCCTGTAGGGCCAGGCAGTGCCAAAGTGCAGTAGGGTAACAGTTGTGTGGGAGAATTGGCTCATTGCTTTGCTCCTGCCCAATTGGATTATCTGCTTACTCATCCGTTCTCCTGAGCAGATGTCAGAGCAAGGAGGTGAGAGGAATTCATTAATACTGCAGGAGGTCAGCAAGCTTGCACAGTAGAAGCTGCAAGGAATAAGAGATCCTCTGTGTGAGTATGTACAGACACGTGCCAGTCTCTACCCTCCCCTGGGCCCAGTGGAATTTGCTTTTAGAAGCAATTACAGCAAGCCTGCTCTGTCCATGGATAGCACTGGCATTACTCTCTCCTCTGCTCTGGGATCATATGGCTGACAGCTTGCATCGCCCCAAGAGCTTGACAAGAGCGCAGGGAACCACAGGCAATGTGTATCCTGTAGGCGCCTCAAAGGTGCTTATTTTGGAGTTGCAAGACAAGCAGTTGCTTGTAGAGAGCCCAAGTGTTAATCCTCCCAGTGGGAAGAGAGGAAGCTGTATTCCTATAGGGACTGAAATTTTCTACAGCTAATGCAAAGAGGCACCTGCTATAAGGAGGAACAGTCTTCCTCTGCTGCTCCATCTCTGAGTAGCAAGGATGTGAAAGCTCTGTACAGCTAGGCAAAATCTGATTTTTACAGAGAGCTGGTGTGGAGGTTTGGAATGCAGTATTTGCCTCTGTGGCTACCTGAACTGGTTCATTTTAACCACTCACAAGATGAATTTGGTTATCACCTGTTCGAGACCAAATGCGTTGCCTTTTCCTTTTTGTGTGTCTTCTGGTGGCATGGTCTCTGGGAAGAAGACAGCATCATTAGTTCAGTCTTCTTAGATCTTTGTGTGGTACTGCCAATTTCTTATTTACAGTGGCAACAGAATGAAAAATTTGTTTTGACTGTTTTCCAATGGATTTCAGCCCAGAAGTTTACAAGTGAGCCATCTTTTTCTGGAGGAAGAGATATGAATAGAGTGTATATATTGCACTCCTACAGGAATTGGTTTCCCTTTGCCAGATTACCAGAGGATATGGACCTGTTAGATACTGTGGGCAAAGAAGGGGACTGTCTGTTGGGAGACCTTGAAGAAATTCTAAATCAAAAAGATGTTTCAATAGAACTGTTGAAGGCTTGGAAGGATGTAATGAGATGTAATAATAGGAAACAGAGCATAGCAGTATACATTTAAACACTAAAAAGCCCTTTGCAAACTGTGAGACCCTTTACATTACTAAGGAGTCAGGTGCTTAATGTATCTGGACCAGGGATGAAATAACTGGCAAAGCCAATGGGATTAGGCTGCAGAGGCTGGTACAGACAATATTGGATAAGTGGTCAAATAAGTCTTCTCCAGTTATTTGCATGGGGACTAGGAATTGTGTGAAGGGGTCCACTGAATTACTCAGAGCATTTTTATTTTACAGTGTTGATTCCAGTGCTCAGGTATGACAGAATGCAAAGGTGTGTGGCTGAGACTCTCAGCTGACTCAGTGAATGTGTATGTTTATCAAGAAGCAAAGGTCAGATAGAGCAACAAACAGGGAATGAAGTAGTTGAATGCAATATATGCCACACTCATGCAACATTGCCTCTCCAAAGAGCCAGCCCAACTGGGTTCAAAACAGATTTAGCTGAGGTGGAAGATACAGCTGTGCCACAGTCTGTTTCTAGTCCCAGTTTGGTGTCTCCACAAGATGTCATGCTGTGCCATGCAAAAGTCCCATTCTTTTCAGAGATAATTTAGGGTTCTCTATTGTATTCTAGAGCATGCACTAGTAGGATACTACTTTCATGGTAGCCAGCCAGATAAATTTGCTATATGTTGAGAAATAAGGTGTTTAGACCCCTTCTGAGGCATCAGTAGCTCAACAAGCCAAAGCGCATTCTTCAGGAGCTGTCAAAGGGATGATTTAGGCCCTCTTCTTCCCCCCTTCCCCAGTAACACTCATTTACCATGTGTCAAATCCACATATCAGGGTAAGTCACACTCCAACTCAATCACTACTAATAGGTATTTTAGGTGACAATGTTGTATTTTATTAATGAAGGGTCACTTCCTAGTACTTGTTAATGTATGTCCTTGGTTTTGGTTCCCTTGCTGAGCCTGGGACTGCTGTATAGATGTGACCATCCTGTAGGTCCATGCTGGCCTTATGTTTCCCAGGATCAAGAGTCGTGCCAGTGCAATGCCTGAGAAGTAAACTCAAGATGGGAGCCTTTCATTACACTGCCTAGGTGACCAGATGGAGTAGCTACTGAGAAGTTTAAATGGCAAAGTGTGTGCAGCTTGGTTAAGCACTGACTGGGGGTGGGTGTGTGAATTCGGCCAGGTAATTCAAGGGTGCTAACGTCAACTAGCCTGTCATAGTTTTCAGGCAAGACTCCTTGTCAGGAAGCCTACTGGGGATTTGGGACAGCAGATGTGCTGCTGTCTATGTGCCCTGTAGGAACACAATCTATCAGTTTGCAACACCCCAGCAGATCTCCTGCTATTTGTGAGTGAATGGGACAGAAAGAGTTTATCAGTATAGCAGGTCTTCACTTTTTCTTTTTTTTTAAATTATGCTATTGCCATAGTGGTTAGGCCATTCCTACTGCTTGCCTGCTTTTCAAGGGCAGAAAGTGGCACTGCTGCTATCTGTGAGGTTAAAGTGTTTTGCACATTTAAAAGCGGGTGTGGTTTTGTGGCTGCCTTCTATACACAAGAAGCCCAGCAGTTTTCCTGTCTCTGGCAAAGTTTTTATGGACAGAGAGGACTTTTTCGAAGGAAAGGGATGCTATATTAAGTGAGATAGAAGAGGATGAATGAGATCAGTCAAGAGAAAGGGGTGGTGGTGAGGGAGAAACCCAGCCCAAAGCTGCTACTCTTCCATCCGGCAGTGTTTGTGTTGCAGTATTGATGATGGTTGGATTGCCCATATTTCTAAGTGCTGATCTTGGGCTTCAAGTGTCATTCCCTCGTACTCAGTGTAACTTCCTTTCCTAGTGTTCAGTGCCCTTCAAAGCAGAATCCTGCAGAGTGGAGTAGCACTGCTGAGGCTGTGCTGAGCCCTGCTCCATCTGAGTGAAATGTGCAATCCATCCTGCAGTGGGTGATAGGTCATTGCTCCATGTGGGAGCTGGATCTCACATACATGGTTTTCTTAGGTGTCTTATAGACTGCACAACAGACTGGATTAGACTGGATTAGAGAACAGGGTACCTTGTCCAATATAAATATGAGTGACTCCTTTAATGGCTGCAAGTTGTGCCCAGGACCTGCCTCTTGCTTCTTGAAGGACTCTTCTGGGTCTCTGTGCATCTCCTGTGCAAGGGTGCATGCTTACAGCTGCACCCAAAATAAGAGGGTATTCCCTGTGAAAGAGCCCTTTCTGGGAATCTGAGGTTAAGAACTAGGAGGGAAGAAAGCCCAGAAAAACGACCACATTTTGAAATTCTCAGGAAGGGGTTGGAAAGGAGGTTGCTACTGTACAGAGTCAGGGAGGATGAAAAATTCCTTCCACTGCTGTATTTGAATTCTTTTATGCTTCAGCATTCTTTCTTGTGTTGAAATAAGGTAGATGTGATAATGCTACTTCCATTTGTGTATGTTGGTTAGCAATTTATCAGTGCATCATACCTATAAGATGAACCCTCACTCACCAGTGGAGACCTGAGAATTGTCCACAGCCCCCTGAGATGTTAAAAGAAGTAAGAACTTACTTCTAGAGCTGAACTAGGGGAGTGCAGTCTCAGGACTCCACCAGTTGAACAGACATTACAAAGATCAACTGTATTGGTGGGCTTATATCTTTATCTGAGGGTTTTGATGGTCTCCTGCAAAGGTGGGGAGTTGCAGGATGCTGCGGGGGCTGGGATGCTCCCGCGGTGGGGCGAGACAGAGCTTTCACATGTGGTGGTGGAGTGTTTCGAATTCCCGCAGTTTGAGCCCACGGCATCCATTGCTGCCTAGCAGCGGTGGCTCCGTAGTGCAGCAGTCACAGGGTCCTAATGTCACTCTTTATGGCTTCTGCCGCTCACACCGCTCCCAGCTTATCCCTTCCCCGTCCCCGTAGTCTCCCGGCAACCTTAGATATAGCCTACTGGCAATAGCAAAGAAGGGTCTTCTTTGGCAAAGCTTCTTAGATGTTTATTGTTGCTTGTTGGTAACAGCCATGTGGAGAAAGACACTAATGAACACATGCGGTGCCTTTTAAAAACCTTAGGAACCCTCGTGACCAAGGGTGACCCATCCCAGGGGACACAGCAACAGCGCAATGCCCTCTGGGAACTGTAGTCCGAGAATCCCGAAAACATGGAGGATTGCAAGGACTCTTGGGAAGGAGAGTTCTCTTTACTAAGGGGTGTGAGCTTAGCACCGTCTCCCCAGGGTGGACTGCCCTGCCTCCCACAATCAACCATTGAACCAAATGATAAAATAGTAGTCTGATCCTTAGGGAACTTGTGTGCCTGGGAGCTTAGCCCCAGGAGCAATTTAATCTTTTACTGCTACATCAAGGAAGGAAATTGGAGACTGGTACAAGGGAAAAATCAGCTCTAGGGAAGAAATAAATTTATTATTGAGTAAATGAAAAGATTGCAGTACTCATTGCAACATACCACAATTGTTCTTAAGCATCTTTCATCTTGAAGGATCCCAAAGTACTTTCAGAATTCTGTAGATGGGAGGATTCATTTAGCTTGCAACTCATGTTTGTCATTTAACAGCACACTAATTCAACCTATGTAGTTAAGTACAGGAATGAAGAAAAATTTCCCATCTGATTGTAACTTCAAAGGAGATACTTACTGATGTTGGAAAGCAGCCAACATCAAAGCCAAATCTCTTAACTAACTTTGTTGCTCATGAGATCTTTAAAAACCATATTGGGAAAGCCTTCACTTTTTGTCTCTTTCAGGTATATCCTCTCCAGGGATGCTGCAGCCTCTAGTAATTGCAATCAACATAGTTTAAGGTTAGAGAACTGACACCATGTTGACCTGTTTCCTTACTGCAGCAGGGTATTTCCATGCAAATGTATTGGATTATTACAGATTCAGAGGCAAATGCTTCTAGAAACTTTCTGTTCTTTCTGCATCAACCAGAGCTCTGGAGGTTATCCATCCCAGAATAACATGAATATCTGCAGGTCTCTAGGTCTAGCCAATATTTCCAACACTGTTTTGAGAAGGAATTGGGTGAAGCAAGAGGTTTTCGTATTCTAAGTGTTACCTTATATTCCATTTAAACGTATTGTGAATGGGAGAAATAATGTGCTGAAATTCAGTCAAAAAGGAAACCTGGAATACCAAAAAGAGGTGGCATTTGTTGCACACAAATCTGGCAAGTGTAATTTCCATGAAGATCTGCTCCATGATCTTCCCAAGCATGGAAGAAGTGAGCCTCACAGAGATGAGGCTCATTGGTCTGTAGTTTCCTGAGTCTTTCTTTCTGCTATTTTAAAAAATGCTAGTGTTGTTTTCTCTTTACCAGTCATCAGGGGTGCCACCTGACCTCCATAAGTTTTCAAATAGGATGGAGAGTGGCTTGGTAACAACATCATTAGCTCAGGAGTCTAGGATGCATGATATCACATCCAATAGACTTGTGGCTATTCAGTTTCATTAGGTGGTCTCAAACCTCCTCTTTGCTTACAGTGGGAGGGTCTGTGCTATTCCCTACCTAGATGTTCAGGGACTTTGGAGATGTGGGAAGCCTTATGGCCAGTGAAGACTGAGGTGAAGAACTCATTGAGTACCTCAGCCTTCTCCATATCTCATGTCACCAGCTCTCCCTTCTGATTCATCTTGGGGATATGCTCTCCTTGGCCTTCTCTGACTTACGTATTTATGGAATCACTTGTTATTCTTTATATCCCTTGCCAAGTCCCTTAGCTTTCCTGATCCCATCCCTAACATATCCAAACCATATCCCTGTACTCTCCCCAGATTACCTGCCCCTGCTTCCACTACCTGTGCATTTCTTTCTCACCCAGTTTGAGAAGCAGATACTGATTCAGCCATGCCAGTTTCTGGCCTGCGTTGCCTGATTTCCTACGCATCAGGATGGAGAGCTCTTGTGCTCTAAGAAGGGTGGCCTTAAAGAGTTGCTAGCTCTGGTCATCTTCTGTTTAACAAATATGTGGCAGGGTCTAGTGAAATGTAGTATGCAGAGCAATCTGAAAGGAAATGGGGGGATCATGAAAGTGCAAAACATGGCAGTATTAACAAACAATTGCTTGCATCTCATGTACCTATTCAAAGTACTCATAAAACCTTATGGTCTGGATAGAGAAATCAGCATTATCAGTTGCATGTATGAGTTTCAGGTTTTTATATAGTTCAGTAGACATAAGAAGAGAGAAAAAAGCATATATTGGACATATACACATTGCAGCTAAGCCATTATTATTTGAACTGAAATATGGTTACAAAACCAAAGTTTATTTAGGATTTTATAAATAGGCAATGGCTCTTCTGTGGGTTCTTCTAATCTGTTGGTTATGAGAAATATTATGTGTGAGCAAAAACCAATTTTTTTTTTTTGTGTTAACTTAAAGCTGAGACTTATCATGATTTGGATAAGCTCAAAGGATGGATGTCTTCTGTATTCTTGACTATCTGCTCTGCGGCCATCTAAGCTGGCCATGTTCTAAAACAACTTTTGACCAAAAAACCTCCATCTTACTTTCAACCCCAAACTGGGGAATGAATCCTAAGGAGTTTGTAAATAAAGTTAGAAAAGTTCTTTGATTATTGCTTTGATTTGTTTCTGAAGGAAATGAATTTCTGAAAGCATTTGTTGAGGGTAGGGAACATTACCAGTCATTTGCCATTTAGAGAAATAGGTTGGTTAGTCTCTCTGCTGTTGAAACTTTTCCACAGATGAGAAAAATCTTCTCCTCCTTGAAAACAGCTATAAAGAAACACTGTAGTTTCTTTTCCAAGATGATATTTATTCTGCAGAAAGAATAAATCTAAGTAAGATAAAAAGTGAGAATGGGATGATGTATGGAAAATAAACTCAACACCATTGTGAAAGAAATAATATCTTAGCATTGAGATCAAGATGTGGGAGCAGGAAGAGTAATGATTTCAAAATCCTTTGCTTGGGTGGGATTAAAATGTTGGCAACAATTAACATTGTTTTGGTGCTCTTTTTGCCCCATTTTCCTTTGTACTTTGTTTCAGAGAAAACTTGATTAATGCATTTTTAAGTTGCTTGTTCTCACTTCTGATAAAAATTTCAGATATGTGAATAGTAAAGTCTCCCAATTCCACTTCTCTGCCCTTATCCCATGGGTTTTTCTATAAGAAGGCGGACGTTCTATATGACTTTTGAAACAGTTCAGGATTCACTGTTCTCAAGGTAACGTGAGCTCAAGACAACCTGACATAAGCATGCTCTAGTGGCTACATGCAGTGGTGACATATATTTTGTAAATATCTGTAGGTACGTGGATTCTGTTTTTGAGTTGGACCTCATTTTTGCATTAAAAAAGCATCCAAAAATGTTTTCACTCATTTTATACATTAAAAAAATCATGTTGGATGATTACACAAAATCAACTTTTCCCTTGAGAGCTTTAAGTGTATGAAAAAGAAAAACTTATCTACACTAGCTATTATTTCATTTCTTCAGAGCATGTAGAGGGATTCTACATCCATTCCTCGGCAAAATTATGCAGAAGAGAACTTGAAAGAAGATGTTTTTACTTTACCAGATTTTTTTTTCACTTTAATAAATTTTTTTCCAAGGGAAGAGAGGGAAATCCCATTACTATTGCATTCTAAAGTGAGCCTTGACAAGGCATTAGTAGAGCAAATATTTGTGAAAATGGAGTCCTCTGCTTGGAAACTATAGCTGAGTAAGCTTTTCCATGGTTGTTTCTGCACCTTGTAATCTAAATGCTTATTTGAGAGTCACTCCTTCTGTCTATTTGTTATCTGGCAGACTTACAGGATCCAGAACTATTCATGTCAAGTGAAGTGACCCTTCCTTATCCTCACCACACTGGCAGGCATAAGCATCACACAAAATGCTTTCTAGCCTGCATCCTGAAGAAATAAAAATATGAAAAGCAGGTGTCTGGCATCATGACTTTGTCACAGCCAGGACTTAGGGATATGCCCAGCTAGAAATTAGGCAGACAGCTTCAGCAGAAATGCTGCTTAGCTACTGCTAAAAGCATAGTTTACTGGGAGTTTGGACCTTACTTAGTTGTTGATTTGGGTACAGAAGAGCATGTTGCATACCCAGGTGTCTTACAGCAACAGAGGCAGCAGGGTTTGATGCAGCTCAGTAGATGGGTCTTAGCTGCACTGGTAGTGTAGGGTGCAGGGATTTTTGTCCTCCAATATGAATCAGTGATATCCAAATTGAGTGCCAGTGTTTAGACAACGAGAGGCTGCTGTCCAGATGGGCCAGGTGGTAGCAGTAGTAGCAGAAAAGGGAAAGAAAGCAATTGCTTTAGGCTTTTATTTTGCATAGTTTTGAGAAAAGGAATTTTTAAAAAAATTGATCCAGTAGATGTGACTGGGAGTCCAAAGACTGATAATGTTTGTTCACATCTCTCTAACTAGCTTGCAGTGCATCTTGAGACAAGCTTTTACTACATTTTTCTGTTTCTATATTACTTTCACTAGAACAGAGATAACGGTTGTATAAAATGCTTAGGCCATTCAGTTTTGCAGTCACGTCACTGATTTTTTCCCCCAGTGCAACTGCTAAAAGCATTAGACTTACCCTAGATTTAGACTGAGGTAATGTGCTGATGATTCAGGCCATTAAGGTTTTAACCTTTCTGTAAAAAACTAAATATGGTGATTATCTGGCACTTGGATCTGGACACTGAATAAAATGCAAATGTAACATCCGGGGAGTGCTGCTCAATGTTTCCTTCAGAGAAGGGGGAGCTGGAGAGGGGGATGCAAGGATGGTGCTTGTGATTTAATTTGTAGCCTTGAATTATATGCCTTCCTGAACCCACATAGCAAACCTTCTTAAAAATAGTAATCTGTTCATTGCTACTTGTGCTCGGTTTTGGCTTATGTTATTGCAGGCTTATGTAGCTTGGTGTACCAAATTGATTGTTTGGATTTTCTGAGTGCTGTAAATGTCATGGCTTTATCACTGTCTAGGACACAGGTTTAGTGCTCTGTTCATGGTGATGCATTAGATACTTAATTACAGGTCTATACCCTTTACTTGTAGAAAAGCTGTGCTCGGTGTTCTGAGAAGCATGTTTCCATGCAAAGATCGTCTCTGTGCCTTTGTTTAGGAGGGCAACAAATGGAATAGCACTTTCCTGTGTGCCCAGTGATGTAGTGGTTCAGTCTATGGCCATAAATTGTGTTTCAAATTAATTTATCTTAAAATGCTTTCTCTGAATAATATTTGTGAGGCTATTTAGTCATAAGATTAAAAGGGGCACCCTTCAGATGCAGGAGGATGTTATCTCATTTGTGCACAGACTGTAGGAGGTGGTGTGGCTCAGGAGATAAAGCTGTCAGCTATTCCCCAAGGCCCATACTGTTTAGGTTCCCTTGTTTCAGAGTGCTGGGGGTTAAGAGCCTGACAGTGAGGCACCAGGGACTGGAGGATGGCAGTACTCTATGGGCAGCAGGAGGAGGACAAGGGGATGGGGCAGGAAGGGATCAGAAATCTGAACAAATGAGTGCCGGGAAGAGCTGTTGCTGTCTGAGGGGCCTGGCATTCTTTCCCAGTACAGTTCCAGAAAGGGCTCATGGCTTGTTCATTACATAGTGGCAGGTTCCCTCTGTTGCACTGCTGGTGGTTTTGGTAAATCACACAAAATGCAGGGTGTGTGTCAATGAATGAATTAAAGCCTTTTGTGTTCAGGGGAGTGTAAATGCATGTAGAGTGTATCACTATTTGTGTAGGTACCATTTCCACCTGCAGGAAGCTCAGTGTGGAAGGGGAGAGTTTCCTTTGAAACACCTATTACTTTATAATCTGACTAATGGCTCCTGGGAGGAGAAGTCCTCTAGTGGAGGCTCTCAGAAAAACTGGGCTACATGCATCAAGTTGTAAGTCTCTCTTATAGAGCTAAAAAAAGAAAACAACAACAAAAAAAGTAGTAGTGCTTCCTCTGATGTGTGGGTGGCAGAGGCACGTACTTTTGGAGAAGATCCTGAATTCTCCTCCCTGCTGTTTCAGCAAGCCTCATGGTGCAATTACTGTTGCTGTTCTTTCTTTATTTTTTTTCTTTTTTTTTTTTTTAATTTAATCTCTACTTCCTTAGAAAAAGCTACAATATTTTCTGCCTCTAGAAACTCCTTTTGCATTTACTCCATTGTGTTGAATTCTTTTGTTTTCTACACTGCAGCAGAAATAACCAGTGGACAGGCATTGCTGCTTGTGGGTGCTTTGCATACGTGTCAGCACTGAGAAGTGAAAAGGGTTTCTGGTGCTTTGCAGTCAGCTTGATCCTATAAAGGAGCTTTCCTGGACCAGTTGTCTAGAAAGGACAGGGAATGTTTTCCACCTTTGTGCAAATAGACTTCTGATTGCTAATTTTTCCATCTTTCTCTGGAGCAGTGCAGATTAGATTCAGTCAGAGATAGCCTGCAGGCTGCACCAAGCTTCTCAGCACTCCCATTGTTAATGCATTATCCCAGATGCCTGATTTCATGTCCCCTTCACGACGTCAGGATTAAAGCAATGGCCAGACTCGGGGAGAGAATATTCAATTTCTTCTGGTCAGATTGTCAGGCTTTGGTTCTTCTTTTTTATCACCTTCCACTGTGGAAACAGGCATGGTTGGTTTCAGGAGATTATAGGAGACTTCTCTTTCATATAGTCTCTGTGTGAGAGAGCTGGGGTGCTTGGGGAGTGGGTCCTGAATCTTCACTGATCTTCCATATTATAGTGACAAGCTTTGTTGTTTTGGAAGTGGTTTGCTGTAAGGTGTTGAAGGTATTCTGTGGCCTGAGGTGCTTGGGCATGAGTGGAATATGTTTGCTGGGAACCTTGAGATATACACTTACTGAAAGGTATGGCTGGGTGTTTTGCAGAACCTACTCAATGACCCAGGTGTTTCCAAACCTATGCTCCAGTATTCCTAACACAAGAAGGATTGTTCATGTTTGTCTTAAGATTATCTTGTTTTAGAGTTACTAGTTCCAGATTTGTCTCTTGTAATTTTTCAGTATTTTGAATGAAGGGAAATATTAGTTAAAAAATATTCCTGATAGAATGTACAATGGGAATGTAATGTTTTTCTTTTGCTGTGTTCACAAGGCAGTGTTATCTGAGCCAGTTTGAGATAATTTAAAGCCTAGATTTACCTTCTACTTTCCATCCCTCTGACTTGCCCTGAAATTATATTTCTCTTTGGCCTTTGTCTGAAATGGATGCTGGGGCTGGCATGTGCGTGTACGCACGCTTGTGTGAGTATGCGCGGGCTTGGGGGAGAGGGTGGCACACAGTAACAGCTTGTGGTGACAGCATATGTGGAGTCTGGTTGTGCTACCCTTGTGTTCCCATGTTGTTGACCTCTGATAATGATGCAGCTCCCAACCCTCTCTGCATGAAGATATGCATTTTGTTTTCAGTAGTCACCCTTCTGAAGTTTTCCTGAGTATTTGTATTAGCTGTCAGGGATGATTTTTCTACAGTATTCTCTATGCTGTCAGTGACATAAAATACTCAAAACCTAGTGTCTGTTGCTTTTGAATGACAAGACAGTAGTGGGACAGGATCTCTGTAGGAGTGGAGAGCTACAGATACACTGATCAGGACAGTACTGGTCACTGCAGGCTTGGGAAACAGCCTTGTAGACACTTGCACAGACACTGATGTTGAGTGAAGATAACAGTGGGGCATAATTCTGTGGGGTGTAATTAGTGGAGAATTTTGGGATGATCCTTTGCCTCACAAGACTGTATATTTCATGGCTGAGGGCCTTGCTCAGGCAGCTTATAGCTTTGTTGAGTCTTGGAGATGGCACTTCTCCTTGGACCTGGAGAGACAGGACCGATACAGGCATAGGACTCAGCCGATGGAAACTTATCACTGCCACTGTACCTGACTGGCATCAGTAGTTACAGGAAATCCAGAGTGTGATGTGGGAGCTGGGAAATGTGAAGTGGGCCTGGCAGAGCTGAGTACTTAAGCCCACCAACCTCCACCTGAGAGCATGTGCCTGTGTGCACACTGCTCTTTCTGCTGCAGCTTTATGTAACATGTTTGCAGGACTTCTTTTTCCAGTAGATTAAAAGCAAAGCCACTGTTGATTTTCTCCAAAAAGATCTATTTGAAAGTGCAATTGCCTGGAATTACATGGTGGCAGTGAGAGGCCAGACCTTGCTGTAAATAACTTTCTTCTCAGCCAAACACATTGAGCTCTGCTGCCTACCACTTTTTCTCTTTAGATGATTTCAGTTGAAAGGAGGTGGGGTATTTTTGGGCGGTTTTTTTTTTTTTTTTTAAATGCTTTGTTTATTCTTGTCAGGAACTGATTCTCATTTTCCTATCTCTCTTACTCTTGCCAAATGATGTGATTATGGTGGACAGGGCAGCTCCCCTTTCACAGTAAAATTTCTGTGTGTTTTTATAGCACAAGGCTATATTAGGACTGATGTACCTTTCCCAGGGAATGTAGCTTTGCTGCTGCCCTCTGATGTGCCAGTGCTTTGTCTGTCGCAATTGTATCAGTGAGCAATAACAGCCCATCAGCTTTGGTTGTGATTAGCATCTACAAGCCAGGGAGTGAAGGCATTGTAGCAGTATGTGCTGTGTTATTAACTGCGAGCATAACACCATTCACGCCACTGTCCACCATCAGTTTTTCAATTTAATCTGAGCTGTGAGATGGCTGTTCTATCTGTCCTAACAAATTTCTATGCTAAAACTCATACTCCCTACTGAAGAACCAGCACCAGTAGTTTATGTGTCTTTGTCTTTGAAGCCATTAGTCACCAAGAGTGGATCTTCCACCTGCATCAGAAGGTGGTCCTGTGTTCTCCCTGTTGTGGTGATTGAAGGGGAGCAGAGCTGTTTCTACTGTACAGTGGAGCATGGTCAATTTTGGCTTTTAAAAATATTACCTTTACAGGAAATGTAATATTTTCTATGGGAAATGTAGTAACGTAGAACTTAATCTCTAACCTGTACTAGAAATCAGTATTGCAAGGAAAGAGGTGAATGAGTGTATGAAGGAAGGGAAGGGGCACAGGTAGAACTAAGTATTGATTTACAGGGTAAATGAAACATGACTCACTGGCTGTGTATGGCAGTGGGCAGGTACCGCCTGTAGGGATGGGACAGAAATAGTTGTGAAAGCAGTCCAAAGAGAGGAGAGTGGGAGGTTATTTGTGTGGGAGTATCATGATGTTGGGAAACTGAAGCTTTTAAGTATCTAATAGTCTTGTTTCTCACTTTGGCAATTGAACATTGGTTCAATGTTCTTTTTCTCTGGAAATATACACATCCATCATATCTCCTCATCTTCACTGTTTCCTTTTTTTGGTTTGATTTTTTTTAAAGCAAGCTGATTCTTGGTACTTATTAATTCCTTATTCCTGTGATTTCCTGATCTTTCCCAGTATTTTTCTTTCTTACCACCTCAGTTGTGGTATTCAGAATTAAAGTGTTTGAGATAGGACTTAGCATAGGTTGATAGTGGGAAGGGCTTTTGTGTGCCTTGGTAATTTATGTGCATCACACATTGGGTTTTACTTTGTGCTTTATTTGACTACAGGTTCCTCTTCACTTTGCTCCCTCCTAGACCTTATGTTACCTCTGAGTGTCTGTTTTCCAATGGAAAGCAAATAAGTAGACTGTGAACCTGACACACAGTTTCTCTGAAGCTCAGTGTTTGTGTTCCTTGCTCACACAGAAATGCTGCTGGAGCTAGGCAAGTGGCATTGCTATCATCCTGTGCAGACATGGCTGGCTTACCTGTGTGTAGAAGGAAAGGTTCAAGCAAATTGCCCCATCTGTTCTGTACAAAAAACTGTCAGGGCACAAAGCCAACTAGATCTGGCTGCATCAGGAAGGTGAGTCATCTAGTTTCAAAAATATCAGGTTAAAAAGAGAGGAGACACAAATGCAGGTGAGGTGGGAGGAGGCAGTGGTGCTTCCACTATGTGAATAGTTCAGTCTGCATGTTGGCCTGTTCTGTGCTTGCACTTTCCTTTCCCCATGAATCAACTTGATCTCCACCTGCTACTTACTGGCCTTGGGAGCCCCAAAGGACCAGGATTCATTCAGAGGAATAAAGAATGGAAAACTGTGTGATTTCTTGTCCTGGGTGGTGCCCCAGCCTCCTGAGCTTTGGTCCCTTGGGAATCCTTTGCCAGTGGTGGTTGGAAGTCTAGCAGTGACACCATCTGGCATCATACAAAGTAAGGGTTGGCTTTTTTTTACACATGCAGTTTATAAAATTTCCAAATAACCTGCAACAGAAAAAGCTTCCTCCTTTAGATCTTGCCTGGTAAAAGGTGGAGCCAGTTTTTCCTCTATGCCTGTGCATGTGATTTGAGGGACAGGTGCGCAGGTGGTTTTGCAGCTCCCTTTTAAAGCAGGCTGAGGACATCCTAGTCTGTTCTGCAGCTAAATGTCCCTTGTAAATAGCCAAGCACATGTGTTTAAGAATACCTTCTCTATTTTCCTTCCTGTTACAATCCTTGGCTCTCTACGACTTTTGTTGGGAATGGCGTTATTACCAGCAACCTCCTGTGCTTTCTTTTGTGCAGTGATATGGCAATTTTACAGCTCTTGTGAACCTGAAAGACCAAACGTGCTGGAGTAATCAGATTTCCCATTTCTCCCTCACTGCTCGAGAAGACTGATGCCAAGTCTCCTGATAGGGCATTTTTGACTCAGGACTACAGAGAAGATCTGGTTATG
The DNA here is from genome assembly GCA_013400735.1 of Pomatostomus ruficeps. Classification (NCBI taxonomy): domain Eukaryota; kingdom Metazoa; phylum Chordata; class Aves; order Passeriformes; family Timaliidae; genus Pomatostomus; species Pomatostomus ruficeps. The sequence goes on along the minus strand of VYZT01029263.1, from coordinate 160,092 downwards.
TGGAGGACCTGTGGCACTGGGCTGCAAGGGAGGAATGTGCTTTGCAGTAGCACATCACTCAGTAATGTGGTCCATGCTTACAGGGCAGTGTTGTGGCCTTGCCTCTCCTTGCTGACCTCGTGCTGGCTTGCAGGTCTGTTGACCTAATCCAGACTGCATATTCTTACTTGTACAAGGATCGAGTCAAATCGATCAAATGAAGTAGAGCCTAGTTCAGACAATTTTGTTGTGGTGGATCCATGTTTGTTCCTGGTTCCATCACTGAAAATTGTTTCAGAAAAGCTGCTTAACAAAATTTTTGAACACCTGCTTTGATGATTTGGGTTAATGTCTTTCCACTGTCTATTAACCCCATCTGATAGAGCATAGTCCCATTCTTTTTCTATTCCTCCTTGTACTCTTTCATTAGGTACCTCAATCACGTGTCATTGACAAGCAACTAAGAGTAAATGTCATAATGAAGCTCTTAGTTAGCACTCCAGAAAATACCAGCCACTGGATGTTAAACTGTTCCTTCCTCATGTGCAAACTGGGTAAGTTTTGCCATTCTTGTAGCTCACCTGCCTCCAGCTAAACCAAGGGCAAAAAAATAGACTACGCCACATGGATTCTGGGAAGTGAAGTTGATTTTATTTTTTAAATCTCTCCTTCTTTAAAATCTTCTGTGCTACTAGTAACATGGGTTGGTTTTTGGTTTTAATATCTGTTTTCTATCTTGACTGCATTCCCCTAACCTTTCCTCAGAGATTTTATTTTCTAAACCTTTGATGGATTTTGCTGCCCTCCTGCTGATGTTTTTCATTTATTGGAGTAGAATAAAATAATAATTATAATAATAAAACCCACTGTTTCACTGGAGGCAATTCACTGGTTGAGGTTTTAATGTGAATGCAGCCCTTTTAATCCTAGCAAACAGGATTCTCCTCCTAATCTCTAATCCCTGAGTACTTTAGCTATTAATCTTGAGAAGCGTTTTCCCCTCCCCATCTGAGATTAACCTGAGAGTGGTTACCCATGGTTACTGGCCTCCTTTTTTCCTTTTGCTTTCCCATGAGGCTTGGAGACTAAGGGAGGTGAGCACAGGCTGAGGGAGATGATTTTCCCCCTCTACTCTGCTCTTGGAGAGCCCTTCTGAAGTTCTGTGTCCAGCTCTGGGGTTCCCAGCAGAGAAAGGATGTGGCCCTGCTGGAACAAGTCCAGAGGAGGGCCACAAAAATCATCAGAAAACTGGAGCACCTCTCCTGTGAGAAAAAAACTGAGAGAGCTGGGATTGTTCAGCCTGGAAAACAGAAGCATCCAGAGTGACTTTATAGCACTTTCCAGTACCTGAAGGGGACCTACCAAGAAACTGGAGAGAAATTTTTACAAGAACATGTACTGATAGGACAAGGGGGAAAGGCTTTGAACTGAAAGAGGATAAATTTAGATTAGATATTAGGTAGAAATTCTTTGAGGGTGATGAGACATTGGAAGAGGTTGCCCAGAGAAGCTGAGAATACCCCATCCCTGGGAGTGTTCCATGCCAGTCCAGCTGGAGCTCTGAGCAGCCTGGTCTAGTGGACTGTGCCCGTATCCTTGGCATGGGGGTTACAACTAGATGATCTTTAGGTCCTTTCCAACCCAAACCATTCTATGATTTCCTATTTCGGAGTTGTAATGTGAATTTTGGTTTTTGCTACCAATTTTTTCCTTCTGAATGTGTCAGATTATTCATTTATCTCCTGCATGTTATTTACAATCTTTGAGAACTCTTTGCTCTTTTGCTTTTAGGGCTGCATGCATAGAGCTAGCCTGTCACATTGCGATTCCTGCTGCAGCTTGCGACTCCTAGGGCTTGTATTTCTGTTCTCCTGCATAGGCTGGGTCATGCATACTGCTCCCAGATTTGTATATTTGGAGGTGTTAGATGGGCTGCCCATTGCTTATCTGCAGGTGTTCATGTGTTGAGCTGCATGTTATGGGTTGTATTCCTTTTCTTGTGGATCCACGAGTATTTGGTCTAGCATATCTCCTCCTCTATTCATACATTCTGTCCACACCTGATTGTTCCTTACATTGTATTTTGGGGAGAGCCATTTCTCAATGTGTTCTAACACTCCTACATGTGAGCTCAAAGCTGCTCTTGGGACCAAACTTGCTTGCTCTGCAAGAAAGCAGTTTTGTGAGCAGACGCCCAGTGTGTCTTTCCAAGAGCCTCCTAGGTGTCAGCAAGGATGCAGACAGCCTTCGTGAAGGCCATCGGCACTTGTGAAGACAGCAGTCCTGTGCTGGAGTGAGGCTGTGCTTGATTATGACTGCTGGTGGAGCTGCTGAAACAGCATGCCAAGCCCTAGGGGAGAAGGATGCAAGCCATTAACTGAGGACACTGTTCTGTAGTTCACCACTGGTAAATATTACCTGACTTTTTTTCTTTTTTTTTGCTTGCATTTTTTTTCCTGAGCTGAGATTTTTCAAATAATTTCTGGTTTTACTTTCTTTACCCATTAATTCACTGTGTAACAAAAGTCTTTGGTTCCTGAGTTCTAGTTTGCCTTTTTGATTAATATAGCTGCTAAACATAGAAGTTAGTATAGATGCTTCTGAAAGGTTTATGGGAATGTCTGTTGACGTATGCTGCTAGGACAGAAGAGGAAAGTCCCTGGTTTTTGCTAGCTGTACAGGAAAGCCAAGAGGACAGTAAATCCAGTAGAAAGGGGTACCTTTTCAGGAAGAACCCTAGCTTTGGCTTCATGGGTAGCTGTGAATTTTTGGGGAAAAGCCAAGAGATTAGAAAAGATGAAAGTATTTCTTCACTACAGGGATGGAGCAAGGTTTTAAACTCATTACGCTTCTGGTTTTGGTGATTTTAATTAGAAGCACTGAGTGAAGTAAGGGTACATTTTCCCCAGGTTCTTGTGTCCCTTCTTATCTTCTTGTTCCAGGTAAACATATCAAATTAACTGCATATTTTAAAGCAAGAATCCAAGATTTTCCTCTATGGCACGCATAGATCCAAAGTGTTTTACAAGGCATTTATGCAGGATTCATCTCTTCATACCTGAAAGAACATGTCACCACCAAGTGGAAAGAACACACCATGCACTGCAGCAGTACAGAGAGAAAAGAAAGCTTTTGTTCATTGTAAATGCTTGAGGACCTTTGTGCTTAAACAGAAATGCAGAATCCATCTCGTGTAACATCATAATGCTCTCTAGCATGGTGTGGAGGTGATTGGTGGCAACTTCTCAGGAGATGTGCTCTCTCCTGAGTCATCTGACTCTTGTCCTGCTGATACATACACTATCTTTAGAGGCCTCCTGTTTGACTCACTGTTTTGTCGCCTGAATATTTTTACTCTATTGAAAGGTAATGACAAAATACGGTCCTTCTAATATTAAGGATGCTTGTAATTTGTTTTTGGTGACTGAGAATGAGGATGGAATCAATTCTAGTATAAGCAAGCCGGTTTGTCTCATGGTCATCTTCCTGAGGATGGACAGACTGTCATGTTGAGCTTCCCCCAATTCCATTGCTGCTTCTCTTCTCCTGTCTGGTGGTCTGGAACAGGGAACTCCTCTGCTTAGCTTATTGCTCACTGCCAGAGTGTGTGCATGTGTTTCCTGGTGTGATAAGAATACAGAGCCCTGGCAATCTTGTGTAACTGCAACAGGGACAGGTGAAGGTTGGAAAGAAATATGGGAAGCTGCTTTATACTTCCCTCTGTGGGAAGTCAGGAGGTTTCCTTTATTGCCTGTCTGACAGAACCTGTGCAGCCCAGTGCTGTCCAGTCTGGCAGGGCACTGCGACAGTGTGGAGGTGTCATCTCTGCTGGGGCAGGTGTGTGAGGTTAGAGCTGTAAATTGAGTTTGTTAGCAGGCAGAAGAGGAACAATGTATGCTGCCCTATGTATGATCCCCAAATCTGCTTTGAGTCAAAACTGAGTGGTTTCCTATTCCCTTTTCTTTATTTTAGAATTGACTGTACTTTCTAGTTCTAAATGCTATTCCTGAAAAAAATGAACTGCTGACTGTGGTGGGCCTGTTTTCTGCTGTTTCTTGCCACTGCCATGGAGTATCTGTCCAGCTGTGTCTTTTGAAAGGTTCTTTGATCATGAAGAAGCATTAACAATAACAGTACAGGGATGTGGCTTAAGAAAAATGCTGTTTCTTGTCATCAGTCTTGGCATCAGACACACCCACATTGCTTTCTCTGTCTCTCCTTATCTTTTGCATTGGCTTTTCCCTCTCATGCTGTTCTAAATAATTTCAGGGTGTTTTTGATAAATGTGTGTGACAATACATTTGAAGATGTTAGGTATGGAATATCCCATACACATAATTTTGATGTGTCTGTGTGTATGTATATATATATGCATGCATATACATGTATATGTATAGCAGCACAGCTGAAACCTGTCTGTATCCTGCATAGATGTGTTGGTGGGGGAAAGTCTTAGGCCTGGGAGAGAAGCAGGAGCACTTCACTATCAGAAAAGGTACAAGGCTAGCTGGGCTGCCTCTGCTTCCAGCTGGAATCTGAGGTAGGTCTCAATGACAGGTACTCATGAGGCTTCCTCAGTGTTACCTTCACTCAGAGGTCAGGCATTACAAACTCTTGCTCTTCCACATTTCAGGTGACAACCATCCATATGGAGACCAATTCTGAAAGTTTTATTCTACTTTGTTTTCTGTCCAGTCTCAGTTGTCTTTGGCGGGCAGGTGCAGGTAGTTTACCTTTATGATAGAATGTAGTGGGGGCTGTGTGTGACACTCCAGTGAGATGACGGTGTTTAGCAGTGATTAACTTTTTTTTTAAAGACCCCTTATCTGTTGATGATTTTAATTTTTCCCCTCTTATTGCTTTGCTTCTTATTGATTTAAAGAGCAAAAAAGAGCTAAAGCCTTGTTTGATAATAGACTATTGATGAGAAAGCTGGGGAAAGACAGCAAAATAGTGGAAGTCTTTGTTCCCGTTCGACAAAAGATGGAGAATACAGAAGAAATATAAATGTGTATAGGGAGGAGGAAGAGGAGAGAGAAGAAAGAGTTATTTAAAATCACAGCTAGGAAATCACTCTTCCCGTCTACGTGGCCACAGAGAGATCAATTTTCAATTTTGGATTCCCTCCCTTTTGTGATTTGAGACAATTGCATGCCAATGGAGATGGGGGATCTGGATGCACGTGTTTGTTTAAAACAAATTGTTGGTAGGTATTTTTTTCAGATGAACTGCTTTCTGAATCAATTTAGCACGCTGCAAGGTGAAAGAGGAGAGAACCACAAGGCCCTGCTCTCTCAAGAGAGCATTTACACCAGTGCAACTCTGACTACGTCCATAGTTTTACTTCTTGGCTCACTGAGGTGCAAGGAGCAAATCGAGCAGGCCCTTTTTTCATAGATCCATGTATTGTCACATGAAGTGTTGAGTATGAAAGAGAAAATGCACCAGAGGCAATTGAATGGCTTGATTTTAAGCAGTGTCAGTAATTTGTATCTCTGTAGGGTCTTGGGTTAACAACAGACCACCTCTTTTCTCTGTAGTTTAGTGTATGGCAATATAAGATCCACTGCTGTTGATAATCAAACCTGTAGACCAAACACTCCACTGTGTAAATCAGTGTAATTAATTTGTAAATGTAAAATCATTGCTTGACACAAATGCTGTTATCTTTGCTATTTCTTCAAACCAATGATAAATTTGGAAAACAAAAAAGGTCCCTTTCCCACCCTGATCAATTTCTACAGAAAGTTTTCTATTAAAAAATCCAACTAGTTGTGTTGAAATTTGGAGAATGAGGGATAAGTATGTGTCTTGAGAAAGGAAATATTTTTTGTTGTTAATTATTTTTTTTTACCTGATACAAATCTTCAATGCCATGAAAAAACTTGAAAAAGTGGCAGTTTGCTCATCATGCTGTGGAGAAGTGGATTAATAGGAGGCTGAGTTTACAATACAAAATTATATAATCTAATAATATATTCTTTTCCGCACCTTTAATGAAAGCTCTTCTTGAAATTAAATAATTGGATGGAACTGTTTTGGAATAAAATAACTGAACATTTTTAGGTCAATATTCAAATTTTTTAATGTATAGTCTAGGCGAGTAGTTCCTCCTAGTAGTCATGATAATGGCCAGCACAAGTCACTTCTAAGCTATTCAACTATCTTTTGCACACAGAGCTGTAATAATTTTTCAGAGGCAATCTTGGAAAGTTTGGGTCTAATTTCAGATACAAAAGTCAGTATTGTACTCTGTATTGGCATTGATTTATATAATCCTGTTTTTCAAGACAAATTTAAGCAAGAAGCAGAAAAAACACCTCCTGATAATGTTTCTACAAATTAGTCCCTTCAGCTTATTCATCCTTCATATTGCTTATTTCTGAACCCTCGCTTTTGACGTCACATTATCTAATTGGCACATACTTAATGATTGTATTGCGTGAATGTGAAACTCGCGCCTGTGTGTGGAGAGCTGTGTCCTGAAGGGCTGCTGGATTTGTGGCCACAGAGTAGGACTGAGTCTAGCCAGTCTGAGACTCTGCGGGGTGGGGGTGCTGGGAGACAGCACAGCAGCTCTGTGCCCCCTGACAGTGCCTGGGAAAGCCACGCTGGCACTGCTGGGACAGAATTCAGTGCATTTGGGGAGACTAAGTGAGATAGTGCCACAACTGCTGGCAAGGGTCCAACATCTGCTCCAGTGTGTCTGGCAACCATGAGAGAAGGAGGCTGGTTTTGCAGGGCTTGTGCCTGTTTCTTCATTCTTTCCCTTCTTCTCTTGGGCAGGAACTGCTCAAAAACTTTGACATTGTTTTCTCTGTAGTGGGAGGAAGACTTAGGTTGGTTCCTGTTACCACTGTCCACAGGTCTCAGAGAGATTGGTCAGTCTTTTTGTGCCTATTATTGGAAACAGAGCACATGTCCCCAAAACATTACTGAGAGACTAAATCTGTATGAAGAAAAGACCATCTTTTTGTTGCGCTCTGTTTGGTGCCTAGCCTGACAGGATATGGGCCTAAAAGTGTGATAAATGACACATTTCCCTCATCCTTTTGTTTTTAATGTCCAGATGTTGGTGAATTCTTGATGAAAATTTATTTAGTATTTGCCATGGGCCACATACAGGTTCTGCAAATCCAATTATTTGCATCTCTGTCAACATATGTCAGTCTTTATTTATAACTCCTCCTGATGCTTTGAGTTCAATGGTATGTGCATTTCTGCCAGTGTGACACAACCCTGAGCATTTCCTTTCTGTCCTAGCATGAGGGACCCATAGAGCTCTGCTGATGCTTGTCAGTGCTATGCAATAGTGAAAAGAGAAGGAAATACAGTTATATGTCAGTTATACAGTTAATGTCTGTTACAGATAAAAAAAAGTGAAGAAACACAGATTTTAGGGATGTGATAATAGACAGGAGAGTAAGAAACTTCTAAAGATGGTAGGAGTAAAATCTTATCTCCATTGACCTCAATAACAAAAAATTAGCTGAATTCATTAGTTTTGGGATTTTACCCAACTTGTATGAAAGGGCATATGCAAGTACTTGAGACTTGCATTTTCAAGTTCACTTTTTTGACAAGTCAGTGATAAGTGTGAAGGGAATTCACTGTTTCAAATTGATGAAAGTAGGATCCGTAGTTCTGTTAAGGCCACCTTTCTATAACATGTAATGACTTGGCCAAAAATGTTCAAATAGCTGCAGATGTTTTGACTGCTTTGGTGTCTTAACCTTCTGCTGTCTCTGAGTTGGTTTTGGCTGTGTGCCTTCTCCCCAACTGATGAGGGTGTTCTTGTCTGATTAGGAGAAAAGGTGTTCAACACGGTTGAATTACTCGTTGTTTGAGACTGTACTTTGTCCATGATAATTTGCAAGTTCTCACTGCTGCTCTTTGTTTGTTTCTCTCCCCTTTTCTTACATTTTCATCTCTTTCTTGTGTTAATTTCCTTAGGATGAATTGATTCCAGTGCTGAATTTGAGAACAAAATTCTGCCAGGAGAGCTGCCCAACTAGTTGAAACTGGTGCTCCAGTGAATTTAGCCAGTATATGAATTTAGCCAGTATATGGTTTGCTCTTGGGAACTTTTCAGGTATTTGTGCTGAGTAGCAATGCATTTTTGGTTAGCAGCTGGATAGGGAACCTCTAAGAAGAGATGATGATGATGGTGATTCAGGAGACTGGTTTGAATTACTTCATAAATTTGCAAGAAATTTGGGATAGTTTTGGGAGTTAATAATTCTGGACTTGTTCTGCTATGCGTGAGAAATCACTGAGGTCTAGATTATAACTCACACCTTGTGAGCTCCAGAACATTCTTTTGAAGTTGACAAGGTAATGAAATGTGAAAGTTTCACTGAGGTGTAGAGCCTGTTATATTACATTGGAGACAGCATGGACAGTAAAGATGCAGCTGAGAGTGAGCTCATATATCCCAGCACTGGTACTATGCTTGGTTTGGAGCAGTGAGTGGGTACTTTGGGCACTTTTTCCAGTAGCAGTCACTGATTCTGTTTGGGCGTGTTTCTGCCTTCAGCTTAAGACATGTTTGACACTGTTCCCTGCACACTTCTCCCTCCCCACTTCCCAATGTATTGAGCACCAGGAATTGTCATTAAAGCCAAGATAGAACACAATGAATTGGCATCAGAAATTGCCTGAGAGAGAGTAGGAATATACCTGACAACAGTAGGTATGCTACATGGAGGAGCTGTGTGAGCTATTTGCAAGGGAGGATCATTTTAAGAGTAAATCTATAAGTAGAGGAGGTAATCACATTGCAAAATGAGTTTTATCATTATTCCAGTTGATTACTGTCCATAATGGGGATGAAATAATGAAGGGAAAATGAGCCACTGTACAAAAAATGCATCAGTCTGGTATGTGCTGTCCTCTCTGTGTATTTCTGCAGCATCCTGTTTTATATTTTGGTTACGTGTTCTTTGGAACAGGAACTCTCTCTATATATTGTTTGTGCAATGCCTGGCTTATAGCTGTATGTCTTGGTAATGTCAAAAATAGGAGAGGTGGCTGAGCGTGCCCCACCATCACAGACACAGCCAGGTGTGCATTGGCAGCACAGTTATCTCAGTTCTTTTCCCCATAATGGGATAAAGGCTCTGGGAGGGGGAAAACCTGAGCTGACAGGGCCCTTGCCTATCATACTGTTTCTTTAGGGATGTGGAGCATTTAAGTGAGACATTTAGTATGTGGTTGGTCTGCCATTCCCATGTTTCATTCTCATTATCAGCATGTGCTGGCTGAGAGCCTGACTGTTCTTCTAAATTTAATTTTTTCTCCTTGCTGAGCTTACTTATTCTCTTGGGCCTATTTTAAGGAAGGAGTGGCTTGCAGGGAACATCAGTCCCTCAGTCAGAGGCTTTTGCAATAGCAGTGACAGCTCCAAGTTGGCAGGCAGAGGGGAGGATTCTCTGCTATGACCTTCAAAATGGCTGACTGCAGTGGGTATGACATATTTCTCCTCTTTCAGTGTCTGCTTGCCTCCCTTCCACAATCTTCCTTAACCTACTGAGGCTTGAGAGGTGAGAGCTGAGGCTGCTCCTTGCTGTGGGAGTCTCGGGAGAGCAGCACTGAGGCGGAACTGCTGAGCCTGAGCTGGGAGGAAAATGAAGACAGGGAGTGGAGTCACAGCCTGCAAAGCAGGCACCACCGCTGCTGTTTGCATGCTGGAAAGTAAATAAAGGAGAAAAACAAGGGCAATTGCTTTATGAGAGAAGATGAGAGGGAGAGGGACAGATGGAAAAAAATATAGAATGGACAGAGAAGGTGAAACTGAGATAGGGTAGGAAAGGAGAGAAAAGGTAAAGAAAATAGGAATGAAAGGGACCATCATCTCCTTTTTTAGGAGACACGGACCAAGGAAATTTTCAAGAGCTTTTGCCATAGCTGTCAAATGTGCTGTTGCCCCATTTATCCAGTAGCCATTTTCCTCTTCTGTATTGCAAAGCTGCCCTTATGATCCTGCATACCTGGGATAAATCCACACTAGCATCGTTTTAAGAAGTCTTACCAACATGATCTGCTATTGCAGTACAGTAAGTTCTGTAGAAAACTTAACAACTGTGAGAAGATCCAGTTATGGGAGTCCATGACTGGTGCTCTGATTTGACTAAGTGGGAAAAGTGTGGCAATTTTTTGTCATCATGGTTCAGCCTTTTCTTGATGGGTATTTTCTGGGAGGGGTCAAGGAATTCTCTCTTAAGCCAGCTCCTTCCTTTAGTCCTTGTATTATAACCATTTGCTCTACAGACAAGAAGTACTTTTTCCTTAGTACTGGAGTGTGGAATTAAGAAGTGGTCAGCTAGAAGCATTTTCCTCTTGTGCATCTTGTAGCAGAAAAAGGGCAGATCAATGCACATGGGTCAGCTGTTTTGTGTGATGGCCCCAGGAAAAGGGGCATAAATTTTCTCAACTGCCACGTGCTAGAAAACTTGCTTTGTATTTCTGTGTGTGCGGCTCAGCGGGACATGTTTAACCTTTATGCTCCTTTTTTGGATGAACAGCTACTTATGTTCTGATTCTCACTTCCCTACTGCTGCACTTGTGAGAAGAAGGATTATCATATCTTAAACCATTGACTGATGAATTCTATTTCTTCATAAATATGAATTGGAGAGTAAGTTCACATGTACAATGTCATTTCTACAGGTTAAATCCCATAGGTAGTGTTGTGTTAATTCAAAGTGTTGGACAGAGTGCAGAAAATTGTAGGAGTGTCAAGAAAATGGATATTTTTGGTAGGTTAGTCATTAATGAGGACTTCGGCACTCTTGAACTTTGTTCCCAGTTTCTTCACAGACTTGTTGTCAGATGTCAGACTAGAAGTAGTCAATGACTTTGGCTATGAAGTCATTGGCTTGATCTTTGTTTCCTGCATGGCTTTAATTCTTCTTTTTAATACATTGAGAACGCTGTGAAAATTGAGTTCCAGCTGTCTTATATCAAACAGCTCTAAATGAAAGCATCTAAAGTAGCAATACATGGGAAAAATTTATTGAAGGCACTATGTGCTTGGTTTTCTTCTCTGTTTGGTGATAGGAATGACTCTTCAGCTGTATTAATTGTTTTTCAGATTTTTTAAGAAGAGTAGGTAGATTGGCATAGACATAGCTGCTGTTAGAACTGGGCCCGTTGTTTAGTGTGAGAAGAAATAGGGATGTCGTTTGTGGAGGCCAGAATAGGTTTTACTCTTGCAAGATAGCAGTGGCACTTCAAAATATCATCAGAGTGAAAAAAGGCATAGGTTTGCTATTATATAAAGGTCAAGCAAGTGAAAAATAGTGTGTCTAAAAAAATTCAAGCAGTACCATATCTTCTGTCAACAGAAAGGGATTTGTGCAAACTAGTGCCTGGTAGGTGGTGGGGATTAGATTTGATTCCTGTTTTCTCTGTTGATACAGTGCATTTAGAACTCAAGACCCTTCTTCATCTACATGTCTGTTTTCTCACTCATTTGGAATGGCAGAAAAAAGTATATATCCATAAGTCTTATTTCTTTACTCTCTGTGATAGTTGCACATCAAAATATTTATTATTTTTTCAGTTAGGTGTCTCATCCTGACAATCAAGGTATCATTGTGTCTTCTGGGGACATTTCGGGCCCATATTTTCTACCTGTGGGATTCTAAGTGGACCAACAGTGCTTGACGATATAGTGAAAATTGGATTAACAGTTTTCAAAGCATGTATTATTTTTGTCTTTTGTTTCTTGTCAAATTTTTATGATATACAAGTTGCATTTCTTTTTTTTGTGAAGATGAACTTTGATTAGGTAATGGTGACTTCAGCTCTGAGGTAGCCTTGTCTGGATTTCAGCTGCTGACTTAGTTGTATTATCTTCTGTCAGCATCACATGGTTACTTCTCTCATCCACCTAAATACTGAGACATACTGGAGAATTAAAAATACAGTTACCAAATTTAATAAAAGAATACTGACTTAGCAAACAGGCCATAAATAATACTGGCGTATAGTAACAACAGAGTAGCAGCTTGCAGAAGGCATGGGAACAAGTGAGCAAAAAGAGGACTTAAGAGAAAAATACTCTTCTTCCTAATAATGATGTGCTTTTAAAGTGGGATCAATTACCTGGTATTTCCTTTTATCTTTTTTTTTTTTTTTTTAAATTTAATTTACTGGCACTGCTGCTGTGGGTTAAACTGTCAGTGAGTAAGGGGGAGTCTGTGCTTCTCTGAGTGACTTGCTAAGCCTCTTAAAGCATTTATTCCTTTCCTCATGATCATTAATGCATTCACTGTTTTGACAGGGAGATAGGTGTGCAGGCATTTCTCTAGCCAGTTATTCCTTTTCCGTCTGGAGGAAAGTGTTTTATTAAAAAACATTTGCTGGTGTAGGGGGAGGCTTGGGAGAAGCAACAGGCCTGAGCTTGGGCAGGGGTGCAAAGTGAAGAGTGGAGGGTGAGAAAGGCATTGTGACTTAGCAGATGCACCAATTAGATTTTCATTGCTAAGAAGAAAGGCAGCCTCTGGTAGCTGCCCCATATTTTTATGAGAATGGACTTTTTTTCATGACTTGCTTGTCAGATAAAATGAATGTATATGTGTATGTGGGGAGAGGCTGAAATTAATTACTGTCAGTAAATGAAGCATATGGAAGCTTGTCTTGATGTTACAGTGGCTGTGAAATAGTGCAGAAAACACAGTGGAAAAGCAAACAGTGGAACACTGTATTTGGATCAGAGCTAGCTGTGTACTGGCTTGTTAATCTTCCCCCACACCCAAACCTACTTTCTTGGGTATATTGAAGGTCTCTTAATTACACTTGTATTTCTTCTATGCTCCCCCTGGGATTCATAAGATAGGGCATCACAGTCCAGATCATCACTGCTGTTTCCACTGACAGTTTCCCATCTGGGTGAGAGATGCCCCAGCATAAATGGCTTGATAGAGGATTTGAGGTACATGCTCAGCTTCGCAGCTGTGCAGAAAATAAAAATTCCCAGCAATGTTGATAGCATTGTTACTGTAACATACACTTACTGAAACCTTCTCTGTCTCAAAACCATCTGTCTCAAAAGGGAGCAGGAATTAAATACAGAAGAATAAAAGCTTAGCTTCCTCCTTTTGGAACCAATGTTTGAGCTGCTGCTGATTTCAGGGAAATAAAAGGGATGCTAATGAGGTAAAGATTATTAGAGTTAATTTCTGAGAGCTGCTTGGCAGCTATGGGCCACCTGAAATCCTTGTCTACTTTAATGTAAGTTGTGTAGTCTTAGCAAAACTGCGGACTTGAATGTTGCACCTGAAGCGACTGTTTGTCCCAGTTAGGAAGATGCTTAACTTATGTAAGCCTTCTGAGATCTTGAGTAAACATTATGCATTGGCAGGTCTTAGTAAAATTTCCTTAACAGATGCATTTTGTCCCCAATGAACAGAATTAATGTCTCTGTTAAACTGTAGTTATTGCCATTAAGTATTGCTGGCTTATATCAATTCCTTGTGGAATCTAGTAGGTAAACATACCTCCTTGGGGAAGCATGTCCCAGTTAAGTGGATTACAGAGCAAGTTATATCCAGTCTAATGCAGCAGTGAACCTGAAGCAGCTTCTGCTGATGCATTTACAGGGTTTCAGCATCATGTCTTCTGAACTGAAAAGTCATGAGCTACATTGATCCAGCGGAAATTGTTTTAGTCAAAGGTGTCAGCAGTTGTAAAACAGGCATACAGGTAAACTTGCATATATGGATTGTTAAAACAATCCAACAGAATTTTGATGTACCTCTTGGATTTTGGGTAACCTAAGGTCAGACCCTGTTCTGATCATAAACTTTGACATTTCAGAATTGAGAGCTCTGCTGTTACTCAGTCTTGAAAAATGCATCTGGCAAAAGTCAAGGGCGAAACCAACTTCTATGTACAACATCTGATAAAGTATTGGAAGCAGGAAGTCTTCACATAATTGCTTTCAGCCTGGATGTAAAACAGAGCTCTTTGACTTAAATATCACATTTTTTAATAGTGATTATTAGCTTTTCTGTCCTGGTAATTTCTGCACCTTTATCACCTCCCTGTCTCAGTGCTTCTCTGCCCTTGTGCTCTGCTCCACTCAGAACCCTTCTCTGCCGTACTCTGAACTCTTGCATATTGTAGCTGATCAGCTACCATCTCTCAAAGCAGGTGAAAAGGTTGTATTTGGTGTTATCGAAGCTTTACACCAATTTCAAAATGCCTCAGAATACACTAGAGTAGATGGAGCTGTAGAAGTACGTTATCCTTTTTCCTCAGTGTCGGCATTAGATGGAGCAGAACGTGCCATTCGCAGCTACTGTTGAGTAGTGTGTGCATACCTGGGCTCTAAGAGCTAAGCAGTCCTCATCAAGTGCCTGCAGGATGATCCTGCATGCAAACTTCACCATCATCCTTCTTTTACGAACTGATTTTTGGGTGGAAGGGAGGGAGTGGCAAATTCCTTGAAACACTCCCTGTCTCATGGCTTTGCTTTGACTTTGCTTCTGATCATGTGGAGAAAATTATGCCTGGACCTCTGAAATACACAAACTTCTGCTGTGAGAAAATGTAAGGGAGGTGTGGGTGTCATGTGAGAAGATGTGGAGGAGAGAAGCTGAGCTTCCTCAAACTTCAAAATGGGACACATTTCTTGTTTTGGAATCCCAGGTGGTGGGAATTAGGGTTGTAAAGTGTGAGGAGGGTGCTGGTTTACAGATCTTCTGTGAATAGGATACTGCTGTGGTTTAGAATGATATTCCCCAATTTAGTACTGCCACTAAAAAGAACACAAACCCCCTGAATGGGAGGCAGAACAGGCAGAGATCATGGGTTATGATAATAAAAATTACTGAAAACAGCAATGAGATAAGAAAATGAACAGTAACAGCAACAATATTAATAACAAAAGTATACAAAAAAGAGAGTGATTCACACAAAAAAATGCTCACCGAGCCCGAGACAATGAACAATAGTGGACAGTTTCCCCACTGGAAAAACCACGCTCTTCTTCCCCAAAGTGTCGTGGTTTTGATCCTGGCTAAGTGCCAGGCACCCATGGCAGCCACTCACTCGTTCCCTCCCCTGCCACAGCTGGGCAGATGAGGGAAGGAGAGGGGAAAAAACCAAGGGAATTAACTCAGAGGTCTATGAGTTGAGATAAGGAACCGGGAGAAAACGCTCCAAGGACAAACCAGGCTCAGCTTAAAAGTTGCAAAAGTGAAAATTTATTACTACCTGAGTTAGAAGGAGGATATGAGAAATAAACTAAACCTTTAAAAGACACCCTTCTTTCCACTCCCCACCCCTCCCTCCCTCCCACCAACAGTGCAAGGGGGGCAGGGTGTGGGGGTTCAGGTCAGTCCGTTTCCAAGATCTTCTTCCCCTGCTTAGGGAGAGGAGTTTTTTCCTCTGCTTTTGCCGTGGGGTCCCTCCCACGAAAGACAGTTCTCTGTGAACCTCTGTGGCGTGGTTTTTCTTGTCCACGGAATGCAGTCCTCCAAGGACAAACTGCTCCAGCATGGAAGCAGGGGGCCCCTCTCTCTCCAACCGGGTCTCCCACCTGGACTGCAGTTTCCTCCGACATCCACCCGCTTCAGCGTGGTCACCTCCTTCACAAACTGCGGGACTTTTATCTCAGTCTCTGTCTCTCACTGGGCTGCACCTGCTACGGCTTCTCTGGCATCTACGGCTCCTGCGGCTTCTTCCATGGCTGCTGCGGCTGCTGCGGCTTCCGACATCTCCCGCTCCAATGTTGGCACCTCACCCACGGACTGTGGGTGGCTCTGCATCCCTCATGGACCCCCATGGACTGCAGGGGGGACACCCTGCCTCATCATGGGCTCACCACGGCCTGCAGAGGAATCTCAGCTCCCGAGCCTGGGGCACCTCCTCTCCCTCCTTCTCCACTGACCTTGGTGCCTCCATGTTGTTTTCCCTCACATGTTCTCACATCCTGCTCCTTCTCTAACTAAAAGCAGCTGCATGTACATTTTGTTTTGATTTTTCCTTTAATATGTCATCACAGAGGCGTAACTGACCTTTCTAATTGGCCCAAACATGGCCAGTGACATGTCCATCATTTTCAGAGCCATCTGAGATTGGCTCTGCTGGAAATGGTGAAGAACTCCAGAAACTTCTCACAGGAGCCATCTTTATGGCCCCCTCCCTTCTACTAAAACCACAACACAAAGTCAGAGAGTCCCCTACCTCTGTCCCTGGTAGTTTATGTGAGGTGGTACAGAGTAAATTTCTAGCCATGCACACACAGCTCTAGGTTCTGCCTCCTCGCACGTACTGCAAAAATAACTCTCCTAGATGGAACCAGGACAGATGCCTCTTAGTAAGTCAGTATTAGGAACCTAAGTATTAAATAAATATTTGATTAAGAGCTGTTCCCTTTTAAAAACAAGCCACTCAGACCTGGTGTCTTGCAGTATAATTTGTGCCATCCATGACAGAGAGATCTGGCTTCAGCAGGTGTTTTTTCCTGTCATTGCTGCCTCTGCACACCAATCATCTGGATGAGACAGCAAGGCTGCTCAGGATGTGTGGAGTGCGGGCATTGGTGATTCATCTCCTATGGTGCAGAGGGGGTGGTATTTTTTGTCATTTAAGCATGTTACCTTTGAGGAGAAAGTTCCTTCTACATGACAGTGTTTAAAACTGCAAGCTCTGACGGAGTATTTAGGTGGCAATACAAAACACTAACCAGGACCAGGTAGTTACTTATCAACTGGTTACCAGCTGTGCTGCAGCTAGAGGAAGAGCTGCTTCCCTACTTTGTGACCCAAGCTTCTGCATCTCTGCAATGGGCATAATAGTACTGGCTGGCCTACCACAGGAGGTGGAAGAATCTATACCAGATTTTGAAGCAAATAAGTGTGAAATATTGTGACTTGTCTGGAAATACTCCATTTGATTCAAGACACACAACATCGAGCTGCATATCTTTAGATGATGACTGCTCAGAAATTAAATGGAGTGTGATACACTGCTGTGAGATGATAAATGCCATGAATTCCTGGGTAGGTGAAGACAGGTGCATGAAAGTGGGATAAAGTTGCTGATAAAAGTTATGTTATGTCTGGAAATCTTTATGGGGGAGGTTATTGGATGAGTATGAGCGACTATCTTTAGCTGGAGCAAAAGGAGGAGCTCTCTCACTTAAAGGAAGCTAAACTACAAAATAAACAGGTTCCTGATGTACTTGAAAGTAGTATAGGAAGGGACCACTCCTGCTCTAATGGAATTCCTTACTATCCCAGGGGCTGTCTCAAGCTCCACCCATAATTTCTTCCTCAAAGTCCCAGCCCCTTCGGGAAAGCAGTGGTTATGCAGCATTGGTTTTGGCTCATCCCATAGCATGAGCCCACTCTTGTTTATAAATGTCTTCATAAAATACCTGTCTTATAGTCTTTACTGCCTTTCCTACATTCTTTCTGCATTAGCACTGTTTAGTCTGGTAATCACCTCCATGTTGCATTAAGGATGCAGAAGTTTATTAAAAATGCTTGCTAGTTTTTGATGATCTATTTGATTTATGGGTTCTGAGTATTTCTTCTGCCTTAAAATCTCCAATAAATTGAACTATATACTTAATTGACTTAAATCTTAATAATCCAAATAAACATTAAAGACAGAAATCTAAATCTTACATAGATGGTAATGAAGACAAACTTGAGTGGTTCTATACAGAATGTACATTTCGAAATGATGCACTTTGGGGGAAAAAAAAAGGAAACATTTTGTAGAGTAAGGCCTGCAATGGGAAGTGCAGGATGAGCAGTGTCTGCAACTTGATCTGAATATGCTTTGAGCATCCCAAGTGCTTGAGTCTCAAGCATAGCGCAGTGTAAATCCAAAAATCCTTTTTTCTCTGCAAAGAGCTTGAGCCAGACTTCCCCTGGAGGAGGGATATTCTGGATGCAATGCCTTAATACTTTCTTTTCTAGTAGGAGACCGGAGGTAGAGAACTGACATAAGGAAAGGGGTGTTAATGATACTTTTCTTAATCTCCTGAAAGCATTGCTTAAGGTTTCCTTTCACTCTTGGAATGACATGCATTCCCCTCTTTTCTTATCCACTTTGGCAGTTCCTGAGGAGCAACTTGCTCAGGTACTGTATCTATTTTTGAAATGTTTGCAAACAAACCCCAAATCATATGATCATCTCCTCGTTTCACAATTTGTTCTTTTTCAGCTGATTGTTGTCGGAATTCAGAAGAGTTTTCTGGGCACTTGGCCTGACTCAGTTTTGCATCCAAATTGGGTGAAATTCTTAGCTGCTTTGTTCTGGTGTGAAACTTGGCTGGTGCAGCAGAGTTTTTCTGTGAGTGCTGGAGCCCATGTTGTGTTTTGACTGTAAGGAATTAGTCTGATTAAGCTGATTCTTTATTCACGCAAACACACAAAATTGCCACAGCTCCTACCAATCAATTACCAGTTTGTGTGTCTGCTCATCACCACTGTGTTAGTGTGTGAGTGGTACAGGCTTTGTTCTTTCATCCCTCGTGTGCCACTGCCTACAGCAGTGCCCCACTCTGCAGCTTCTGCCACTGCTTTGCCGAGGTAGCATTGACAGTGCAAGCCCTTTGACAAGGCAAAGTGGAGCTTCTTTCTTCTTCTCTGCTTTCTTTTCTTGTGTGCTCTCCCTCTAGTATGGGCAGGTATATACAATAGCAGATCCTTGCTATCATGCTGTTAATTTTGTAGTAGCTGCTGGTTTGACCCAGCAAACTCTTCATCTTGGAGGCTGTGACACCCCTCTCAAATGCTAAGTGGACAGCAGTGCCAGATCTCTCAGGGTGTGTTTGAAAATGGATAGAGCTTTGAAATACAGCAGCAAAAGCTTTCTGCGTTCCAAGCAACATTTCACCTCCCTTCCTCCCCACAGCAAACAAATTGTATTGACAGACAAAAGCAGGATTATGGTGAGGAGATTTGCAAGACAACAGGATTATGGAAGCTAAAACAAGCAAACATTGTGATTATGTTAGGGGGTGGGCAGGATGGAGTTGCAGGAGGAAGGGGACAACACAGAAGCAGTAACTCAGGCTGTGATGCTGGTCTGTCACAGTGGTGGTGAGGCAGCAGGGAAGAGGATTTAAGGTAATTTAGGACAAAAGCAAGCAAAGTAATTTCTCCCTGTAAACTCCAGTGGATGGAAACCTAATACATCTGCATTAGACTTGTCATTTTTTGCTTTTCAGGAGTCTGGGAACAAAGAAGTAGAGTGAAGGGAGAAGGGGAGGTTGGCCTAAACCTGTGAGTCCTGAAAGCCCCCCTGCTCATTCAGGCAGGATAGGCACCAGCTGTCAACTGATCTGAGTAGAGATCAGCTGTGACCTAATTATTGGCCTCTTAAACCTGCATTATTCCTTTCATTTTCCAGCTCATTGACATTGTATAGAGAGAGGGTGAAAGAAAGTAGAAAAAAGAGTTAAGAGTTATTGATAATCCACTTCCTATGTGTCTGCCACTCAACCAGGGTCATGGCTGGGTGGCCTCCATCAAGGAGAATGAGGATGGGCTTTTAACCCTTCTGCTCCCCTGTGGGAGGAAGACAGCTTTGGGCATTTGGGGGAATAGAAGCTTGAAACAGTTTGGAATCAAACATTGGTGTGCTCTGGGTGGAAAGACTCTGTAGTTCTTGTTTGCACTGAGAACCAATGAAGTGAGCAGCTGATAACCTATGAGATAAAAGAATGAACAGAAAATACTCATCACCCTGTCAACACAGAGGCAGGCAGAGGCACTTCTAACAGGTTTATAATCCTATCAGTTTGAAAGGCATTATGCATGCACATTTTGCCGTAATCAGTAGATAAAGCAGTAGGCATGTATTGGCCTTTCTAAGGTTGACATGAGTCTGTGAGAATGCTTTGGTTGGGTAGCAGGAAGGCACTTAGAGAGACCTTGGATACAAATAACGTACCAACTCACAATCCTTCCCTGTATCTGGTTGCTGCTGAGAATAGCATGGCAGCCTTGCTTTACCCATCCAGAACATGTTACCCACTGTTACTACCTGCCTTGAGAGCAGTTAAAACAATCAGTTGGAAAATTTGGAGAAGACTGGGTATTGGTGGCTAAGATGGTATCAGGCTGGGTGTGTGGCACGGCGTGGTGGCAGTGGAAAAGCAACAAAGCTCTGCCTTCTGGCAATGGAGGCATGGCCTGGGGAAGGCAAACATCATGGCTCTGGCAGGCCAATGCAGAAGGCGACAGAGATTGTGAGAAAAAAACAGATTGTGTGAAATTATCAATTTTTCTGTACAAATCTACTTTCCAACTGCCAAATCTCTGTGTATCTTCCTCCAATAACTGATAATCCTCAGCAATCAAATTATATTCTTGATGACTAAAACATCTATCTCCTGTTTGCTGATTTGTCACCAACCCAGTCTTTCAAGCTTTTAAACCCTTCTGCAGTGCTTTCTAGTTAACATATGTTTTCTAAGTCTGAACTTGCCAAGATCCATGGACAAATGATTGTTTGATGCTTTATTCCACAGTATATGTGCCCTGTGCTTTCTGTTGTTTCTGACATTTAAACCTTCTGCTAAAAAAGGGAAGATGGGGAGATAGAGCAATGAGAACTCCCCTATTGTATCATAGTCTCTAATCAAGCCAAATTGTTGAGACTGGCTGTAAATTGCTGGGATAATTGACCTTCAGTCATTTGAAATACACTTCTGGGGGTGAAATACATTTTGCTTTCTCTTCCTGCCCTCCCCCCCCTCCCCTGCCCTGTTTGAAGCCTCTTGCAGCCTTTCCAAAGCTGACAAATTTTAATCAATGGTAAGCCTGAGTCTATCACATCTATTACCTAGATGACAGGGGTACTGGAAGCCCTTATTCCTTTGCTTTTGACATCAAAGCAAGCATCATGGAAGGAAAGAAAAAAACAAACCAGAGGGATTAGAGTTCAAGTTACATAGATGTGGTTTTAAAGACTGAGCACTTTGAAGCCTGATCAAATCTATTAGTTATTTATTATTGACTAAGTACCCACTGCACCTTCGGGGCTGTATGATGCACACAGCATCTATAGCCATTGCCGCTGGAGTCTCAGCTTTTAGGCCAGAGTTACACACTGTACGTCAGGAGCGTACACTGCGTGCTCAGCATGAAAATGTCAGGAACTAACCACCTGGGAGGGAGCCTGTGGCATCAACACTTCTTTTCCCTGTCAATATATATGCATCATTATTTACTGTGTCCTTTTTTGTGGTGTTTCTGTTGTGACCATCGCCTATTGCTCTTGCCTTAATGAAAACTGTAAATTTCCTCGTAAAGTGGCCTGCATACCTTGGATCTCTGAACAAAAATTATTTTAAAAAGACCCAAAATAACACAAGGCCCTTTTATCAGGGGTGTGGTGGGATGTATGGTCTCATTGTTTATCTATTAATCAAAAATTACAGCAATTAGTTCTGGAGCTTTTTCTTGTTGACTGGAATTTTTTGTTTGTAACAGCAAAGGCAACAATGATGACGTTAAATAATTGTAGGACCTCAGCTAAGTGAGTTGCCAGCCTTGTGCCTCAGTTTCATGGTGAAAGGTTTATAAAACCGGATTAAGCTTATGGTGTTTAAGTGCTGTGAGATTTTCAGAGTATGTACCTTGACCTCTGCGTCCATCTTGGCTGTGAGATACAATGAAGGATAATCTAGAAAGATCCTGACTATAGAACAACTGAAGAAAATTTTTCCCATTCCTATTTTGTGACTTGCACTTTTGTTTGGGATTTATGTGAATTATTTCTGCACACAGAGAAAGGAAAGCTGTGGATAATGAGTCTGCTAAAAAGCATTCTAAGGTTCCTAAATTAAAGATGCAGTTTAAGTACCGAAACAGTGTTATTGTAACACCTGCTAGAGAAACAGGCAGCCCTGAGCAAGTTCATGTCTTGCTGGGTAAGCCAGTATTTTGCAGTATGGTAAACAGTGTTGCACAGTTGGAAATACTCGCAAGGCCCACATGGAGCCAGCCAGCCATCCAGACTGGTAATGTGTGAGAGGACCCCTCAAGTAGGAGACTGGCTTGTGACTACAGAATGAAATGAGATTTGGCCATGAGCCTCAACCTGCAGCATAAGCCTAGAGAGATTTCCGGCAGTACCCTAGGGAGAGGAGAAGGCTTCGAAGTGAGATGAAGCAGCTATGACTTGTAAGGCTGCAGTGCATGGACCTAGTTCTAAAGCAGTGCAGTGCTCTAAAGGGTAAACTACATAATGAGATCTCCTGAGTGTGTTGCATAGCAGTGGCTATTTATCAACCCCAGCTGCAAGCAGCACCAACCCCTAATATAATGGAATGATGTCTCAGGCCAGTCTATACATTTATAAACACGTTAATAAATCATCATAAAAATAAACCATCTGTACTGCCATTATAAATTTACATGGAACAGTTGTTATCTCTAGGTCCCTTTCTGTTTGCCTCCTTACCCTCTCATCACCACTGACACCACACATATGGATATGGGAGAAACGGGATGCAGAACAGGTAAGGATTCCAGGGATTAAGACAGGAGGCCAAATTGATACCCCAGTTTACCAGTTCATCCATGGGATCGACATGGGATAGTTGGTTACCAGCATCTTGTAATCAGGGACCCTGCACATCCTGATTGTTTGCAAAAGCCAGAGGGAATGGACAGGGGCATCACCAACCTGTTTCCATTTTAGAGTGTGCTAGGACAGAGGCCTGTACCAAGACCATTGTACCCTGTGGAGAACATGGGACAGCCAAACAGTGTGACATTTCTGCTTCTGAGCTATTGCAAAGACTCTGCCGGCCAAGCTGCAGGGTTACCATTGCAGAAGAAGATAAAGACCTGCTTCTGGATGGTCCTGCCACCTTGAGAGCAGGATGACATTTGCCTGGTTGGGTTGCTCAGCCCCGTGCAGTGCTTTTGGGTCATTTGCCACAGCCTGCATGCAGTCACACCAGGACTGGCAGGTCTGCCATGTGATGTGGTAACTCCCTTAGCGGCTCTGAGTTGGTGTGTTTAGTGCAGTAGCCTTAATATGCTGGCTAGGTGTGTGGTATTGTTGCAGGGACTGGGTGCTTCTGAAGTGCTGGGTAAGCTTTGATAGGTTCTGAATTGCTTTCTGAGTTGCTGGACTCTCTTAAAACTTCAGGCCTTGAGAGGTCAGAGGTGTAAGGTGTCAGAGGTCTGAGGTGGGACTGCTCATCTGAAAAGAAGGTGAGAGAGCTTGTTGTCTGATATTTCCTGATAGTTTTTTAACCGATTCTGAGCCTGGTAACTTAGGCTAATGGATTTTTGTTAGGTTTTGAGGCTGTGACTGGCATAACAAAGGATTTTCACTGGCTTTAACAGCAGTCTGTCATTTGTTTCCTCATACTGTTGATATTTTATGAGAGAAGCCACTTGGGAGTTACAAGTCTCCCAAAGAATCCAGCTGTGATTTATGAATTGGCCATCAACAGTTATTATGCCAGCCACTGCATACATTCATTCTAATAAATTTCCTGCATCTTCTATAGCAGCTTTTTTTACTCCCGTTTATTGATATTGTGGTTTTAACAAAAGGAGCACGTCAGTTACAGTAATTGTATTCAGCATGGCTGGAGCTATGGTCTGAGGATAGGTTGTGGATCCAGGATGGGGGATTAACGGCTACTGAAAAGACCTAGAGAGAAGAGGGCAGATGTGGAGTTGATATCCAGGTGGATTTCCCTTGATGCTATGTAACACTGTAGTTTTAATATCTTTCTAAGAAAGAGAAGGTGGTGAGATCATTGCAGATGTGGCTCAAATGAATCTTTCTTGCTGGGTTATGCCAGTTCTAAATTATTTTCAAATATGAGATATAAATCAGGGGTTTACACTATTTTTAATTCCCTTTTTTCTTGTTTCAGCTTTAAAAGGTTTTTAGTGATTGAAGCAGTAAATATGGATTTAATGGGTGGACTATTCACTAGATGACTTCATCCAAAGGGTTGCAGTCAAGATATAGATGTCCAAATGCAGATCAGTAAGAAGTGGTGTTCCTTAGGGGTCTGTATTGGGACTGGTACTGTTCAATATTCTTACTGTGTGAAAGCTTTTCCATGGCTGACCCAAGTCAGACTGATGTAGTTCCTGTTTCCTCAGCCCTGAGTTCTTTCTCATTCAGTCCTTCAGCTGTAAGAGCTAAGTGCTTTTCCCATATCCCTGTGCATCTTACCTGGCACTTAGTTCTATCTAGGTAGATCACAGTTAAATTTGCCATACCTCAGCACTGGGTGTAGCATTGCAGGGTCCCTGCAGTAGATCTGTATGTGGAAGTCAGCATGGAATAATAGAAGGATGTAAACAGGATTCAGATTCGCCAGTGGAGGTGTGAGAGGGTGAGGACTAGAGAAGCAGAAGATGCTATGGGAAGTTAAAAACATTAATGCACACATGTACTCATGCTTAAGTATATGTACATACATACAAAATTCTTGTTGCTATTAAGATTATGAAAACCTTTGGCCTGGGTTAGCCATGCTATACAGTGAATCAAAATACTTTGTTTTCCAGTGATACTGTTATTCTTTCAGGTGAATGAATTAATAGTGCTCTCCATAATATTCCTTTGTGGATTAGGCCCCCAACACTACAACCACAGCTCTTCTGCTTTTATTCTTTATTCTTGGATTTATTCCCAGTTTTGTCTATGAAATGATCATTTAGTACATGAGCAATATGCTGATTTCCCCTTATGGTTATTGCATTTTCTGTTCATAAATCAGGAATTAATTTGTCTTCTTTGGGTCCCTTGGTGCATTTTTGCTTAATAGCCAAGCATGTTTGGTCTGTGTAATCTAATGAAAAATAAGAATAGTAGATAGTGAAAAGTGATATCCCCAGCAACCTCTCAGCTTCCCCAGAACCTGGGGGACCCTCTTTTTTCTCTTTTTTTCCCATGCCAGGGACCCACTTGCATCTGTCATTTGTTGATAAGAGACTCCTGTGCTCTTTGGTAGTTCAGAGGTAGGCCAGGGCTGGAGGGGAGGAGGGCTTGTTGTCAGTCATCTGCAGCCCTGGCACTAAATTGTTCTGTGACCTTCACCTCCTTGCATAGCAGAATAATTGAAATCAGATATAAAATAACTGATCCAGTAAGTCTATTTCACTGCCATTTCAGTTCCAAATTGCTGCACTGGAATGCATGTACATATTGCTTTGTTGAGTTGGAGAGGTCTTAAATGCTTTTCTTTTTGTGGGGCTTAGTAGAAGTGTGTGTTGGGAAGATTATGGCAAATGTGTACTGCAAGAGCAGTGTAAAGGGCACGGTTCTTTCATCCCCAGTACTGTTTGTTTTGGAGACTACCAGCCGGAGATGCTCCTGCTGCATGAAGCACAAGCTTTTCTCTCCGTTGAGCAAAGTGACTCTCCATGCAGCATTTGTGTCCCTGGCTGATCCAGGGCACAGAAAGCTAGTGACTAGATTCTGAACTCACTTTTGTGGGTCTTGCTCCTTTATCCTCACTGCTGTTGCTATATAGAGAAGAATTCAGCCCCAGAACTGTAAATCCTGGATGGTCTCCAGCAAGGTAGGGCAGAGAAAAAAAAAGATCATGAATTCTAAAGCTTTCTGTTTGAGGCTTCTCGGTGGGGAACAGTTCTCTTTGGGAATGTGAAGGAAAGTGCATATCTGCACAAGGAGAGAAGGCACCCAACACCAGGTTGCTCAGGAATGATGATGGTAAGTGTGGTTTGGGGCATAAATGCTTGAATTGCTGGCAGATAAATCACCTATGCACAGCTACAGAGCTGTGGAAAAGTCATTGCTGTTGTCCTCACTACTGCAGGGGGTTTCCCTCCTCTTCAAAATATTCAGTCTGTTGGAGAGCTATTCTTTTTGCAAGAGGGTAAAAGATGGGGAGAGACCTTCTGACTCTTTCCTGCTGGGTTCTTGTGCTGATACATAAGCCCTGGCAGATGAGAGGCCAGCAGGAATCCTTTTTGTATGTGAGGCTGGGTTTGCCAGTGTACATTTAATGCTGGGAATGCAAGGCTGGTTTCTTTGTTTTCGGGGCATGTTTGATATTTGTCTCCTGCTGTGTCATCTGCAGCCCCTTTCGGAGAGCTTTGAATTTGCCAGTTTGTAGAATGCCCGGTGGACTGTGGGAGCTAAATGGTTAACCCCGCAGTGGTCTGGGTTGTCCTTGCTAGCCAGAGAGGAAGGGAAAACACTAGCCTAAAACATTAGGAAAGAGTTGTGAAATTCCCATTTATGTAGGCTTCACCCTGTGTCACCTTTTCCCCCCAAAACAGGCATCTGTTTTAATCTTGTCTATACTGTATTGGGGACTGGGGAGGGTGGAGGGAGAAGGCTGCAGAGCAACAGAGCCATGTTTTTCCCTCTTGCTGGAGGCCATTATTGTCTAATAGGCAGTTTAGTCAGATGTTTACTAGATGAGAGTCAGGGGAACTTGAGATCTCTAGGGAGAATTCATGCAAAGCTGGAGACTACAAAAATGCCCCTGAGCAAGTGAGTTTCTAGCAATAACACTGTCACTTTTACTGGAAAATTAAAAATTAAAAGGGAAATAAATCATGCTTCTTAAATATACCCTGCGATTTGTCCCTCTTGGCCTTATAGACAATTTACAGAGAAACATTAAAATACAGAAGCTACACAAAGAGACTTTCACAATATTTAAGATCTGTATTTTATTAGCTGTGGACACCCATCCTTTGTTCCAGGTCCATTCAGGTGTTGATCTATTTTCCGTAGTACTTAAAGAGATTGTTTTGCCGTAGCATCAAAAGTTAAGGCAACATATCCAACACTTAATTTTTTTATATCTGTGTGTATGAGTGTAAACATAGTTGTTTCTTTAATACAAACTTGGAGATGCTCACAGAATGAGATACATCTAAAATCATGGAGGTATTCTACACTTGAAACTTAGAACTTGGTTTTCTAGCTAATATTTATAGTTAGCATTAGGTAGCCCTGGTAATTTGTGAATTTGGCTGTCTGAAATGTGACTCTGATTAAGTCAGTCTTTGGATTAGGTTTTGCACATGTAGGACACAAATTGCATGATCCATCTTGAAGCAATTAAGTTTGGAGCACTTTTCAAAATAGTTATTAAACATGTATATGTTATGTAGAGAGAGGCCTCACTATGTTTAGGCAGACAAGAGAGCTGGAAACTGGTTTGGCTTAAAAACATGGTAGTATTTGTTTAGGAAATGTTAATGGGTTTGTAAGAAAATATTCAGAGAGGAGATAAAAAACACTCAAATGAAAAGAAGATCATACTGAACATGTGAGTTGTTCATAGAAATGCCCTGTTGTAATAAAGCCCTCAAATTTCCCTGCCGCAGCAGTTGTCTTGAGTGAAGTCTCTTTCACTGGTGGGATGTGCTGGGTGGGAGGTTGGCTTGAGCTGCCTTGGCTGAGGTGTTATTGGCCCTTAAGGAGTGAGCATGGGGGGCTGCACAGTGGTCAGGTTGCTGGAGGGAGCGCTGGCTGTGTGGGCTGAGGTGTGCGGGGAGCAGGGATGGGAAAGCTCCAAGACTCAGGGTGTCTGGACTGTGTGGGGATGTAGCTCTGAGATGGGTTGATGACTGCTTCATTTTTAGGATCCCTGCCATGTGAAGGAAGGGTGCTTATGTCCTGCATGGTGCTGGTTGATGGACTCTGTATTTGAGTCAAGATGCCTTTGCAGGACTGCATGCAGAATGCATCCTGACTGCTTGGTGTCTGTGATCACCTTACTTAGCTTTAGGGTTTGGCTTGCTTTTCTGGGTGACACAGAAGCTCCCCCACATACACTGTGTGATGTTTTCCATGTCTCAGACTGAGCCTCTTTTCCAACTTATAGCTACTTCATTGTCAATTAACAGCTTAATGCTGCAGGAGGATGACAATGAGGATAATCCCAATTGTGACAGCTTGGAGAGGGTCAGGGAGACACAGAGCTGTTCCTCTCTCTCCAGCCCATGTCCTTGCCCTCCCTCAGCAGTGCACAGAGTGCTGCTGTCTCACAGCCTCTCTTAGGACAACACAATTATCCCATCCTTATAGCCTTACTTAGGGAACTTTAATTTGCTGGCAGGGAAAGTGCTGATGCTACAGGTTTATTCTCTTACATGTGGTAGAAGGAAAATACTTTATTTAAATAAGTAAATACTTTTGTTATAAACAAATCTGTCACACTCAAGCAATGCTATCACTAAATCCCTGTTCTAGATACCTTCTAGAGTCAAAGTGTTGATCACAGGGGCAGGGTGGCAGGATTCAGGGGTATTAGTGGCCAAAAAACTTGCCAGCATTTTATGTGGCTATGCCCTGAAATATCTTCTATCAGACCTTAAAAGAAGGTTGTCTAACTGACGTAATGGTCACTTCTGACTGTGACAGCTGTACATCCTGTCCTTGCTGCACTCTGATAGCATAATCACATGATTAATTAGGTTGGAAAAGACCTCTGAGATCAAGTCCAACATATGACTGAACATCACCTTGGAAACTAGATCATGGCACTGAGTGCTATGTCCAGTCATTCCTTAATGTTATGTTATATTTCCATAATGTTATGTCAGCAGTAATAAGCTAGAATATTTCAAGATCTGAGTGTCACTGTTAGGGAAAGAGGTTATGTCATTATCCTCATGTTGAAAGTGAGATGTTGAAGTCAAGGTGAAAAGTCAAGGAAAGCATTTTGGGGTAGCTGTGAGACATGGGACACAATCCAGACCTCCATGTTCCTAGCCATTTAGGATCCTTTGTTTTTGTGCTTTTGTAATAATAACTTAAATATTGTCCATGGCAACAGGTGGTGAAATTGTTCGTTTTCAGTCTTGATTCAGGGAGTAATGGTAAATAGGCTATCACTGTTCTGTGAAGGGGAGGAGCTCTGTGTCTGTGTACAATAGGCTTTGTTGTGACTATGGGTTCTTTCTGGTGTATGATGATATCTAACCCTGTGCCTAAATCAATTTCTCTTTTCTGCCTTAGAAAAAATTGTGACCATAAACATGGTCATAATTTCCAGAGGTCATCATTGCATAGAGCAGATAGACTGAGAGAGTTCAGACCTCTGAAGGAGCTGTGTGGAATTGGCCCTGCCTAGCTGCAAGGGAGAGGGAGGAAGAAGTAAGCCTCCTCTCCACAAAGAAGTGTCACCTGACTGCTACCACTCCCAAAGAGGTCCAAGGAAGCTGGACACCTTGGATCGATCCATATAGAAATTTGGGCAAAATCACTAGTACATTTCCCTAGGGGCAAAAGATGTGTTTTTTCCTGGTTTTAACAGCACTCTGTATACTGATTTCTGTACAATAGTCTTGGCTAGCACTAAGCTGTGTGTAATATGCTATTTTTTAATATTGAGATGAGTCATGGTGGGACTTGGCTTGTCAAATACTTATGGAGGAAATCATTTGACTTTTTTAAAAGTCTGGGAAGATGGTCCTGGGTGGTTTTTGTGTAGTAAAAAGGAAAAGTAAGCAAAAGGAATGAAAGAGCAGAAATTATCTTATCTTGTTTATAAGCAAATAAACATAATAGCAGAACACTGTGAATAGGAAAACAGTTTTCATCTGCCAGCTCCATCATGTGAGGACAATAGATGATTTCAGAGAAGGAAAAAAGGTATCTTGTACCAGTAAGCACGATTAGCACTATGGGTAATTGTTTAAAAAACAAGACTGGAGCTAGAGAAAAGGTTCTCATCTTGTTCCATTGCAGATATATATGACCTAGGGGAGACCCACTGTCACGTCATGTACCTCAACTTCCCAGTCTCTAAGGAAGGACATTTGCTTGAGTGTAAGAAAAGATTATGAGACTTCACTCACTTATGTTTCTAAATTATTTTGAAGTCATGGGATGGAAAAGTTATAGGAGCAGAGATTTTCATTTATAAAAGAGGGAAAAATATAAAAAAATACATGGAGTTAGTATCTGAATCTTACTCTGGAAGGATGCTATAATAGCACAATTTGGGACAGTACTGTCACAGACTTTAGAAATGTGTAATGAGTCTGTGTGTGGCAGCTTTTGGTTATAGAAAGTTATTTTCAGGTCCTAACAAGCATGAGGCAATTCCATTACAAATACAATTGAATGCTGATACATTTTACCTCTTTGCCTGTAAGAAATGGTCTGTATCAAACAGGCTAGTTTAGGGAAAATGATAAAGTGTTGATCTCTTGGGCCTTATCATATATGCAGACCAAAGTTGTGGGGAATGGAAAAGTTTCTTTATAAATGAACAACAACAAAGGTTTGCTTGTATTTCTGTTGTGACCAACACAGACCATCTCTTGTCTGTTTTAATCAGAACAGCAAAAAATCTTACCTGAAACATCTGAAAATTTTGTGCAGGGCAACCTTCCACTAAACGGGGCCAGACTGAAGAAGTATTTTTGCTGGAATGAACACATGTACTATCCAAGTGCTTTGTTCCGTGTTCAGCGCTGCAAGATCAGGGTCTTTAATTCCTTTGCTTGTTTATTTTAGTGCAAGAAATACTGTGAATTACTTTTTCTTTCCTATGTTAGTATTGCCCTCTACTGGAGGAAATCAAACCTGCCCACCCGTGTTGCAAGCCTGAGGCTCTTGGCAGATAACACATAATCTGTTTTCCTTCCTCTCTGGTGCCTTGGGCTGACAGAGCAAGGAGAAGCCATGCCTACCTCTGACAGGCATGATATCCAGATTTGAGTTCCTGAATGGCAACAGGTTTGTTTCTATACAACCAAAACTTTTCCTGAGTGTTGGTAGCTCAGGCTGTATATGAGGAGTTGTACTTATTCTCAAGGGTAGCATTCTCCTGTGCAGTGAGGAGAGAAAGTTGGAGCTGATTAGTGCAAGATTTGGCAAGTGGGGCTGCTGGGACTGAGTCAGAGGCTCGGGATGAAACAGGTCCTCTGTAGCCAAGTTTGAGAGCTGCTGAGAGCAGTGCAAACTGATGAGTCTCCTGTTATCTTCTACAGCAGCCTTGTTTTTGGGACCTTGTCAGGTACTTTAGAGTGAGATGTTCAGTCTCTTGGAAGAACCAGCACTAGACTTATGTAGTTTAAACTTGAATTGCTTGGACGATCACTTCTAAGTTGCCAGTAGCCTAGTGTAAAATCTGACATCCTTCCCCCGCTGTCTAGCCATTTTTGCATGTGGACCAAACCCAAAGGTTCCCTTCTGCAGTGGAGGCAACAAAATGTTTCTGGCCTAAGGGGCTTCAGGCATCAAGAAAAGAAAGAAAGGAGATACAGGGGAGCATGAACTTCACAGAGCTCAACCTAGAAAGGTGTCTAAGACTAACAACTGGCCGGGTCTGTATTCCCAAATTCTAGGATATATGTTTTTGTAAACATGCATGTTTGGTATTTTCTCTTAGAGGTTTGCCTTGGAGGTGTTCACTGGGTCTCATGCCTCAATTTGCTTTGTCACAGCCCATTGCTGTAAGGGATGGGGAACATGGAAGGAATCCAGAGAAAAAAGTTCGGTATATTTGGTGAAAACACAGTGAGATGCATTACTCTACAGGGTGAAATCTCATCATGGTCCCTCAGTGAATCTACTTGCTGTGTCCAAGATTCTTTTTCTGATGTTTCAGTTTTAGGAGTCTCAGTACTATGAATGATGTCTTCTCCAGGCTGTTTAGTTTGGGAACATGGCATGGAAAAGTTTTACATCCCTGCATGCTGGTGTCTGTGCAAGAAACCTGCACAGAGTTTGTTGGAGCGTCTCTGTGGGCAGCATCCATGATATCTCTGTTTAGTAAACTGCTCTGTCTGCTCACTGCTGGCCAAATACTGGTATCTGATAGCTTTTAGAGATCCCTTGCTAGGGAATATGCTTGGTTCTACAAAAGTGCAGAAGGCTTACCTGTATTAGTTTAGGACAATGCAATGTTTAATTTTACAAATCATCAAATTGCTAGAACATCAAGACAATATACTTTATTATTTTCATTTAATATTAGTTTTCTGTTATTTTGGTGCTCGGTAGCCTGAAGATTTGGCTAATGTGTGTTACCAGTGCCCCCTCCCGGATAAGACCAGGTTTGTTGTCAGCTGCCTGGCCCCTCCAGTGCTTCCCCGAAGCACAACCATGCTGAGCCATGGCTTGTGAAAAAGCTCAGCTCCTGCTTTCTCTGATTGTTGCTAGGTGACCCTACCACACAAAGACAAAATTGCAGGAAAGCTGCTAGATTGTTTTGATCAAGAGAGAATTTTCATAAATGCAAGGGATTTTGTTTTTTATCATCCTGTACAGAAGGGGCAAGTCAAGTGTTTGCTGCATTTATTCTGCTTTTGCTGTTCACAGACTAGATAATAAAAAGGCTGAATAATGCTTCATGTGATATGAAGACCTGGAAGTGTCATACTTCTTAACTCTCTAAGGAATAAGAAACTTACTTTCCTATGATAGAAAATGCTTCATAAAAATGTGTTGTGAGCCTGCTCTCTGTACTGTGAAACCCTGGGACGAGGAGAGGGATTGGCTTAAACAGAATATTCCAGCAGATCTGCAGGAACAGCATTGAGTTCCTGCCTTACTGTCCTGTGCGCTATAGATTAAGTTCTGTTGCTTCAGTTCAGTACAAACTGCTGTGCAGAGTGATAACAGATTGTGGGATCTGGTTGGGGTTTTGTCAAAGCTTTGAGTTTGTAAGATCCTGTTCTCATACACAATTACCACGTAATTTGCAGCCTGTTACAGATCTGTCTTTGCCCATGCCAAATGGGAATTGTCCCTATGTGCTTATTATGTCCTTGTCTGTCTTCTGTTCCCTCTGTGTAGGAAGTATTTTTTTTTATTAGGATCTGGTTGCTTTTCATCAGTAATAACTCCTGTCCTGCCATGATAGCCGTTGAACTGAAGTATTTTCTTCCCTTGATAGGTGCCCAGATTGTGTCATTTGCTGTTTGTTGTGTTTGGACAAATTTTATTTCTTGCATGTCTTACTGTTCAGTAAATTGCAGCCACAGATTTCTGTCTTTAACAGGGCGATAAAGAATCCTTCCCTCTCTGCAAGCCTATCTCCCATCATAGGCTCCCGTGGAAAATCTTGGAGCTTATATGTGCATCATGCCTCAGAGGGAGCTATCAAACAAGACTTGGAGCTGTACTAGGAAGGGGTTTATTAACCTGACTGATGTGAATGAAGGCTGCAGGGTACTAAGAGACTTAACTACTGAGGGTGGAGGGACTCTGTAGATAACAACTGCTTATGGAAGGACAGTTTAGCAACAGGGTGATAAAGCTGCAACCATTTCACTCCCCTGTGAGTAATGGAACAGCAAAAAATTTTTGTAGGAAAGTTCAGTTTTTATTATGGACTAGGTTTCACGATAGATTCTGGGGGTCTTGCTGCAGGAGAATGGTTTATGGTTCACTAAGTTATTTAGAGCTGTTCATTGAAGTGCTCCCCTTGAACTGTAATAAGTCCTCCATCTGACAACTGCAAAGTAGTGGTGCTGG
Source organism: Pomatostomus ruficeps (assembly GCA_013400735.1). NCBI lineage: Eukaryota > Metazoa > Chordata > Aves > Passeriformes > Timaliidae > Pomatostomus > Pomatostomus ruficeps. The sequence continues at coordinate 126,681 of VYZT01029263.1, read as the reverse complement.
GACGCATGAGAATGTCCTGGGGAATCTCTAGCATGCTTGCCAGCCTTAGATGAGATCGGTGTATATAGATGCACATACATAACTTTCTCCTAATAATGTGGGGTTTTTTCAATATGTATTTTGTAGTATCTGATCTACCAGCAGGTGGGAGTCTGTCAGCACAGCTCCTTCCACAGTGGTTAAAGGCAGATGAGTTCAGACGGGTCTCCGGGATCCTTACTTCTCCTTCATCATGGCAGGTCATTAGAGACAATGTTCTTGTTTGCCAATTACTATTTTATTTTCTCTTCTACATTAGTTAAGTTCAGGAGTGATATCCCTCTGTCAAATACATTGTTGTTTTTTATTTTATTTGTCCTTTTTTTAACCTTCTCTATTTTCTTTTTTCTTTTAAAATTTGTTTTTGTGGAGTTTTTTTTTTTTTAATTTTTATTTTACTTCCCACTGCATGCAGAAAAAGAAGAGCTTCCTGGAGGATATAAAGCAGATTATCAGCAGAGATGTAGATAAGATAATGCGCTACTTCGTCTCTGAGGTGCTGGCCTTCACAGGTCAAATATTAGTGCCTTAAATGCAAGCTCGCACTTGCAATGTACTACATATCGCTATGTAGTTCAGCTGGTGGATGTTTCAGGTGTCTGAACTGCTCTACTAGCAGGGATGTTAAAGTTGAAGATTGAGGGATGTAGGGGACAGCTTGATTATCAAAGGCTCAAAGGATGGGTCAGGTTTGGGTACATGGACAAAGCAGTTTCCAGCGTTCTAAGTTCAAAATGTAATGGCCTTTTGCTGTGCTGATCTCATTTACTTTCCTCTAATTGCTCCCTCATCAGCTGCCATAGCAAGACATAGCTTCAGAAATTCTGCTGACTGTTGTAGTTTTATGTTGAGGGCATCATGGCATTCCTGTCTTGTAAAACTCTTCTGTCTGCCTCTCCTTTAACACAGATCTCATTCTTAATGACAGATCATCTAATTTATGTTTTTGCATTGGAAAGAATAACTTCTTGGATAGTTAGGGGGAACTATTTTATATCCCTACATAACAGCTCAATTTACTTCCACTGCATCCAGCTGGTTTTGCTGCTTTATCAGATTCTGGTTGATTTGCTGCTTTGTTTCTCCTTATTTCCCTGTTTTGTACTTTTTTCATCAGAATGAGAGAATGGGACAAGGCTGAAGTGGCTACTTGAATCCTCTCCATTCAGTTGGCATAAGAGTTAGAGCAGAGGAATCTTCTCTGTTTTCAGCCTCTGCTTTGTGATAGTAACACTGCTGTTTTGTCCAGCCCTTGGAGTGCTGTATGGATGTTTCTGATGTGTGTGGCAGTGTCATGGCTAGTGAGAAAACTTGGGTCATCTTGGGGCAGGGAACACACGTACACCAGTAGCAGGGGTTGGCTCTTCTCCTTTCTCAGCATGTTGGAAGAGAAGTACATATCTGGCTGAGGGCTCTGCTTGTAATGGGCAGGATTTCTCCTGCCCCCAGCCAGGTGTCAAGCCTGTCATGGCAAATTCACTGAAGGCTGTTGTGAGGGATTGGAGGGGGAAGGTAGCCAGGGTTTGCAGCTGCACAACCCTGCTGCTGGGACTGAAAAGAAAATGCAGCAAGCCAGTGAGGCTGATTGGGGAAAACCATAGTACCTGGTTATTGTTTGTTCTGTGGAGGAAGGCCAACTATCAGGAGCTGTAGTGAAGAGGTGAGTGAGCAGAGGTGATGTGCAAACTGAGATTATATATGTATGTTTTTAATCATTGTGGTAAACGATTGAATTCCTTCTGATAAGGGATGGGCTTGGGTTAAACCTGCTGACTGCAGAAAATTCCTGCTGTGTGTTTTACCACTTTCCTCATTTGGCACTGAAGTTCTCCACAGAAGAAAGGGTGAGTGGTGATTTATTACTTCTACTGACCATGGGATTAAAGATCTACTTATATTTGCTTACAAAAAAAACCCACAAAAAACCCAGGCTTTAGGAGAGAAGGTCAATAGACAGTGGCCTGGAGCATATGCCATGAGGAGGACTCTGTGTGACTTGAACTCCAGATCAGTTTGGAAAGTATTAGGAGAGGTCATAAGGAGTTCAGAGGCAATACTCAGAGCTAAGTATGGTGTGTCAAAATGCAGGTGTTCTCTAGAAAATGGAAACCTCCCATTCCAGAGCCTATGGCTTAGTATGTAGGTTTGCCACCTGTGACATTAGCTAGAGGTGGTTTGCCATCCATGTGCATGTGCATATTTATGTTCATGGAGTCAGTGTAGGTTGACTCCATGATTCATTTCAGCAATGAGTGCTTCTAGACTGTTTTGGATTTTTGTAGGCCCTGTAAAACAATGGTGACATGATTTACTTTGAGTGGAATTGGATGGATTGTTATATAGTGCTTCAAATTATTTGATTAAGTCAGATGTTTTTACAGCACATGAATTACATACAAACTTTGTTATGAGTTGATTCATAATTGTTTGGAAAAGATTATGTTTATTTCAGCGTATAGCATATGCACAGTTATTTACTTAAACTCTTGTTTCCATAGTGTGGCTGGTCCTGTGAATAGTATGATATTTCATGCTGTGATTTTGGATGCCTGTGGGTTTATATGGACAAGTTAAGCAAATGTTAAACATGCATACTTTGTGGATACATTTCATACCTTCCTAGTGCTGGTCCTCAGTACATAGTGATCTTTTCCCAACACTTGGCTCTGTAAACACACTTACAAGATAAGTGGAGAAATCCTGTGAGTAAATGCTTTCAGTACAGCCCAGACTGGATGGATTCAGACTTGGGGAGTAGAGAGCAGTATTTTATAACTTGATGAAGGTTATTCAGTGGATGCTGCTGGGCTCTTCAGCCATAACTAAATTACTTGAAAGAGAGGTGAAGGTAGTGTAACAAACAGGTTACATGTCACGTAAATAGCGGGTTTTTGGACAGTAACATGTTTGGAAAAGCAGTTATTTTCTTGGCTTCATCCATTTGGGACCTGCATTCTCCCTGGCATTCCTGCTTGCCACCCATCTAAGATCTGCTTTTATCAGGACCTGAGGTTTTTGGAATGTCCTTGGCCAGCTTCATAGTCTTCCTGCTTCTAGCCAAAGAGGATCCTGCCACATTTCTAGAAACTTCTACTTGACTTCATGCAGGTCCATCATGTGATGTTAATAACCTCTTAGGAACATAAAATGATTGAGAGGGAGATTGGGAAGGGAAAGAGGAGGGAGAAAGCAAATAAGGACGTGGAGTATTGTTAGTGGGCAGGGGAAGTTGGGATACTTGTTCCTGATTATGTTTAAAGAGGAATTGTGAGTCTGATGATCTTTGTATTCTCAAGGCTTCTAATCCGCTTGCTCTAATCCTCTTACAGCATCTGCTCTATTGGACTTTTATCTGATCTCTCTGTCTCTCAAACAATCTGTCAAAGCTCCCCATGTTGAGTCACTTTTGCCCCTTCCCCAGAGAGACATTTTGGTATCCTCTTGCTCAAATGGGTCAATGGATTCTGCTTATTCTGGGGTCCTTGAAGCTAGTCTGAAGTAATTTAAGACATGATTTGGCTACATCCTTCAATCACCTGGATTTGGTGCAGCTGGCAACGGGAACTGTGCCACCTCTAGTTCTCTGCTATACGGCAAAGTTTACATTTGTGATAAACCAAATTTTTGAAATTTGAAATTGCAAAGAACAAGTGTGTGTTCATTTGGGATTTTTTTTCAGTGATAACTAAGACCAAAATAAAATTTGGAGAAAATTGGTTTGTTTTAGGCTTTTCTGTTTATTAAACTACATGATATAACTAGAGTGGTCAAATTACCCTATTTTCTAAATTCAAATTCTCTTGCAGAGAGTGTTCATCAATGACTAGTAAAACACAATATCATCATGTCAAAAACGGAATTTCTGAGTTTTGAGCTGGAGAACTTTTGAGAAGAAATTCCAACAATATCTGCAGTGAACCCTTCCGAACAAGACAGGGACATGTCAAACTTTTAGGAACTGTATGCTTTTCAGTAGTGAAGAGGGAAGAGTTATTAGCGAATTATGAAGATTTTAGGCTGTAATTATATCCTATGAAGTATTTAAAACTCGGTCTCGTGTATTAGTTAAGCTAAAGCCAGGTAGAAACAGCAGAGATGAATATGTGCAATTTGAATAGAAACAGAGTATTCTCTTTGATCTTTGAACACTGGAGAACATGTCCTGTGCCCTGTGTGGGAGAACCTAATGCCATGCAATGAACAAAATGGAGTCCCTTTTGCCTCCCATAATGCTCCCTCCCTTCCCTGGGCTGTTGAAAGACCAAGCACTGTTTCTGGGAAGTATGGAACAGAAGCATTTCAGCTGTATTTGGTGATCCTAAAGGAAAGCAGATTGCCCCATCTGGGAATTCTGGTTTATCTTTTTAAAGCAGCATGAGGACAAAAAACTATGATCAGTACACTAATCTTATTCGGTCTGCACTGCACAAAACCAAGTAGGGAACAGCAGCAGGATATTTGGGGTACTAAAATGTTCCAGGTCCTTGGCCCTTGATGGTTTTTCTTGCTGTGGGGTTTTTTTTGCTGTTGTTTTTTTGTTTTTTGGTTGTTTTGGTTTGGTTTGGCTTTTTTTTTTTTTTGGTGGGTTTTTGTTTGTTGATTTGGTTTTCTTAAATTTTTTAAATTTTTTTTTTTTACTGAGCCTTGCATGCAGTGAGGCAGAAACCTTGTGATTTGTCAAAGCATAAAAACCCCACTCAGAAATTGCTATTTTTGAGGACAAAAGCCTCACACACGCAACAAACACACAAACTGTGGGACACTGATCCTGCGGGCTCTCAATAGCTTCTCCTTCTGGTCCTGCTGCCTCTCTGCTGGAGTGCCAATCCACTGACTTAATGAAGGCTAACGGTATAATTAATCACACGCACCCGCGGCATGGCAGTTCATGAGACCTGAGTAAATATGACAGCTGCTCTGAGGGAAAAAGGGGGAAAAAGCCCACAATGATGACAAGAAGGAAAACAAGGTCTTTGGCAAAAAGAAGCAGTCAAAGCAAAAAGCAAAAAGGGAGACATCAGCAAAGAGATGGGCTGGAAGCCTTTATGAGCAAGGCAGAAAGCAGTCTCACCCAGCTGTCCTGTTGTAAAGTGTGTCCAGACATTTGTTTTTCTCTTTCTGCCTTTGGCCTCTACTTTTTTCAAATTATGCTTGAGGGCTTTTCCTCATTTCATTTTCTCTTGGATCCATTCCTTTTTTTATTTCTTCTCTTTTTATCAATGATTGTGCTGTTTGGTATTTTTCCAAGTAGTACATGGTATTCTGGGCCTTTTAGGTCTTATGGACAGTGCAGGGAGACTTTGGTAACCAGTGCTAGTTATACTTTGTGAGGAGTGGAGTGTAGCTAGTTTAGTTTGGAACTGATAAAAAGACTAACTTTTCTTGATACATGGATGGTGGAAATGCTGAACTTTGTTCTTATCCCTGAATCTTATTCCCCCAATAGTCTTATTACTTGTGCTTGAAGTCCTTGTGTTGTCTGTTGTATCCTTTGTGCATATTGGTTCTCTTTTTGAGGATGGTGATAATGGAAAATTTCTGCTCTGTATAGCACAGAGGCCTGTGTTGTGATTCAAGTGGCCTTTTGAGATCTGATGTGGTGCATTATTTACTAGAGCCATGGAAATAGTGGCAAGCTCTAGAGGTGGAACTAGAACAGGAAGATCTGAGGTAACTGGTATTGTAAATAAAATTTTGCAAGGCTTTCTTGTTTCTCCTCTTCTCTCTACAAGGTAGTTTTATATCTTCTTAAATTAAAACTGTAGGAGCTGTGTTACTTGTGGCAGGTACGTGATTCAGATAATTTTTGCACTCAAGATGCACTTTTAGATCAGAAACAGGGAGGCAGGGAGATGGAAGAAGAGTTTGTCTCTGATGGCCAGAATAGGGGTTGAAAGGTATTATCTGTATTTCTGGTTTTGCTTGTAACTGTCTATATGAATTTGAGCTTACAGCTTCATTTAATCTCAGCAGGGGACAAGGAGAGAATCTCTGTTGCAGCTTAGCCTTACACATGGGGCTATTCCGGGAATAATTCTGTATTGCTGTATTAAGGAACAACTTCTGTTGTTCTTCTCTCAGTCCCAGGGTGAGAGCAAGTGAGACACTGGCAGGTGTAGTGCACTGTGATCCGGAGAACTTGGGCACTGACATAAGTTATACATGTTCTTGTTTTTTATTAAGGAGTATCTAGACTCTTGGGTATGTGCACCCCTGTGTTTGGAGATACAGCCTGGAATTCATGTGAAGTTGTATAGAATTACTTGGGAGCTTTGTAATAAACATCAGCAAATAAGACTTTGAACTATATCCACAAAAGAAAATTAGGTGACCTGGTGTCATCTAACTGCTTCTCAGGTGCTCAAATCCTCAACAGATCTTCCAAGTCCTTTCATTTTTACTTTTCCCCACTACTGTCTTATGCTGGATGCCATTAGGCTGCTGTTTTCTATTTTCTGAAGTGCCTAAAACTCTGTGAAGAGTTGTTTCTCTTGACAGTGCTCCTCAGCACCACTGTGTAGCTTGTGTCTGTTGGGATCCATAATCTTGGCACTAATTACTCTCAGGAGTACAGTACTAGCCTGCTCATGGGAATGATGGGAGCCACCCTTTTTGTCTGGCGTCCCAGTGGCTGCAGCATATATTCTGCCTGTGGAAGCCACTGGTTATGTAGCATTTCTCAGGCTGCTGTAGTCAGCAGATAATTTTACAGTGGAAGGTATAACTTTCTGCCTGTTTCTGAAGGCTCTCTTCTCTGCTTGAAGTAATTAAACAGTCATGATGCTTGAGAGCAAAGTAGGAGCAAGCAAGCATACAAGCATAAACATGGCTATGCAGTTTAGTGCTTGGGATACTCACTGGGCAGAACTTGGGAACCTGGGTTTCTCCTTACAGGGAGGAATCTATTCACGTTTGAATGCAGCAGATTCAGTCTTTCACACTCAACTTTGTACATCCACGAAAGGGTTAGTGCCTAAATCAGAGCTGCAGTTTCTAGTAGATGGCAGAGAGGTGAAGTGTAAGGGTTTGACACACGGAATTGTCCAGATCTGTCACTCCCACTTGGGAATAACTCTGATTGTTTGGCAGGATGGTTGAAAGAGAGACTGGTTACACATCGTGAATGGAACTGTTTGTCTGGTTTATCAGAGATTGCTCAGTGATCCTGTTTCAGGAATTCCCAGGGAGAGTAAGAACTTGAGGGTCTTTATATGGAAAGATGTTTAAGCTGGTCTTAAATATTTACTGCATGACACCTGTGCTGAGAAGGAGGGTTCAATTCTTCTTTTCTTTGCAAGGTATTATTATTTCTATTTGTTTTGATTTTTTTTGGTACTGATTTGCCTCTTTCTTTTTTTAAGGTAGCTTCAGTTGTGTCAGTAATGAGCTAAAAATTTTGCAGTAATAACAGAATAAGGGAGTTAAGGTGAAGGAGGTAGTTTGCTGATCTCCTCAGCACATCTGCAGCCCTATTAATTTAATTAAAGCTGCACTGTATAAATATTTAATTAGTTTTAATTTCTTTTGACGTTCCTTTGGTTTTCAAATAGTTCCCAGCTCCAGATTATCCTTTTTATTCTTCTATATATTTGAGATAGAGGAGAAGTAAAAAAATCCAAACAAACCTTGTCTCTGAAATGTAATCAAATGGAACACTCGTGGATTTTTGCCTTTGTGCCTACTCTCTTCCTAAGTTAATTTCTCTCCGGCCCTCTGTTATGGTATGAAATGAGGACTGTCTCTGTGGTTCCAGGGTTGCCTTTTCCCATTCTGCTATTTTTGAATTCTGGTAAGAACCATCTTGGTGCAGGGCTGCATGGAGGATGAGTAAAGTGCTGCTTGAAGCTGCTTAGAAAAGCAGGAGTAGTTTTGCCTGTGGATGGCACACAGAAGTATGATGGGAAGGTCTTCAGACACAGGCCAGATGAATGAGGTACAGGAACAAAGGAAGATGAGCTAATGAGGAGGTGTGGACAAAAAAATAAATACAGGCCAGATACCAGAGAAATTTAGTGCCTAGAGGACAGTGGCTGTGGAGGGGATGCAGCCTGCCAGGCTTGTGTGGGAAGCTGTCATTGCTGCTGATAGGATCTAGAGGAGGGATGTGGACATGGCATTTCATCGTCAGAAACAACCACAGTATTAAATTGCGTACTATTTCTGTTTTTCGAGTCCTGAAGATGATCCAACCCATCCTTGTGATATTCTGATCTTCCTTTGTCTTAACAGAATCTCCTACCTGAATGCCAGTAAATTACTTTAGCCTATTCCTGTCCTGTGCCTAGTCAGACTAATATGAGTATTAAGTGAGACGTGGTCTAAAACTGAATTCTGAGCAATGTTCTTGCAGATTCCTTCCAACTCAAGAGCTCTCCTGCAAGCCAGTCTGTTGTCATCACTGTTTTAACAAGGTTGTTACTTAGCATTGGTTCTTCTGCAAATTTCTGTCCTTTTTGATTTAACTAGGAACGACTATGATTATAAGAGAATACATGTATTTGAATATCTTTTTAACAGCTATGCTTATTGCTTTCTCAGGGTTTGGCATTGCCTTTTAGTTCATTTCAGGACAAACACAGAGTGACTGAAATTTGCACAGTGGCTATGGCTCAGAAGGGTCTTTAGGGATGCACATAGGAATTGTATATGCCTGTAACTGTGCCTCTGCCTGTTTGGTTAGGAAAAAGAGAAGGGAAAGTGGCAGAATTAGTGTTTGAGGGCATGTCTACATCGCTGCTTGTGTAAATTGGTGAGTTGGAGTTTGTGATACTATGTGGAAGTGAAGTTTTGTGCAAATGTGAGAGTAAACCTTACAATATAGGATTTGGTGATTTTCTGATAAGTTCATGTGAATGTGCAGCTGTTCGTGGAAAATATGTATTTGTCAGCACATGTAGATATATATGCTTATGATAGGAGACTTAGAGGGATGTTGTTTCATGCATTTGTGGGTTATCCATAAGTTTGCATTCCTACACAGACAGGAAAAAACGTCTTTTGGTTTGCTTTTGTATGTTAATTTTTGTGACCAGCTGGTACAGCCATGAAAACAGTGGTTGGCCAGACTGAGTATTTATACAGATTAATGAGAACGGCTCAAACGAGACCACCCACCTTAAAATGCTCTCCACCTCTCTGCTGCCTCTCTCCGTTAAATAGCAAAGATCTCTGTTGCTTTGAGGCTAAGGGAATGAGGAAGTGCTGCCTGCCTAGTTAAAGGGGCATTGTGTTTCCTTCAACATGACATACAGTACAGTGTCCCACACCGAGCTGCTTGGAATGGAAGATGCTCCCAATTGTTTGCTGCAATACTTTCCTGGAATACTGAAGTCATGGTCTGTTTTCAGTCACAGGCTCTTAGAGACCTCATGTTGTAATGCTCATGTCACAGTTTACTATAAAAGTCAGGCTCAGAGTTTGTCATTTCATTGGCCCAGGTCAGGATAAAGAGATTTGCAGTGCTCCCGTTTGCGCTTTCTGCTTCAGTTGAGGAACTGCATCAGGCTTTCCTCAAAGAGGAGAGAAGTTGATGACAGCTGCCCATCATAAGATGAACATGAGTGGCTGTAATGACTCAGAACATGTTTCTGTTCTCCAACAGCATCCAAAAGGGGATGTCAGTGGGAGAGTATAAAAACAAGGCACACTATATTACACGTGCTGTGATAATTTCTGTCCAACACTCTTCAGCACAGTAGAATCTGGGGGATGTGATGTCAGGAGAACCTATTTTCTTTTGTGCTTGCACTTGTAAGAGCCTCTGGCAATTTGCTGAGGAAAGGAAAGAGCACCTTTTCATACAGCCTTTGGTGGTGTTGCTATCTGAGAGATTCTTCACAAGGGGCAAAAATGGGAAACAAACATGAACACTGTCTGTATACCATTAAAGCCTCATTTGCCTCTAGCATGGGATAGAACTGTGAGAGGAGCAGGAGACACCCATGAACAGAGGCTGTTTTGTAGAAGTCAGTATGAAAGCTGAAGCACTGGTCTCAGGAGTGAACCTGGATCTCCAGGGAGCAGCTTGAGGACTTCCTTCAATCTGTGTGTTATGTGTGGGAATTAACTCTGATGTTTACAGAGCTGCTTAGCATGCGTGGGGGTGTGCTCATGGCAGTGAGGGAAGCTTGGAGGCAGTTGGTTTTAGGTGGTGAACAAGGGAGGGTTCATCTCAGAATACTGGTATTTGGGCTGGGTACTCTGGGGCAAGAGTATCTAGGGAGGTTGATGAGCTAAAGAAGTGCTATTTGTTTCTGCCTTGTGAACTTGGTTATCTATCTTACAGCTTTGAAAGTACGGAGACTGCTCAAACTGATTTATAGCTCTATATCAAGTGATGGTATTGTGAGGCCTATGAGAAGTCTGAACCAGTATTCATGACCTGCTATATGATTTGGTTCTTGCAAAAGCCGCTGGGACTTGTTGCTGTAACTAATACACTGATGGGTTTGACAACACAGTCTCTTTAGACAGTCTTGTGCATGTTTAAGTTATGGAAGCAGCTTGAGGTATTTCTTGTAACAAACCTAATGGCACCATAACTAACCAAACAAAAGGCAGCACAGGAGAAAGAGGGAAGCACTACCCATTGTGAATGGGGGAAGACTGTAGGTCAGATCAGTGGGGGCTGAATGCTGTCTTACTGCTGAGGAGATAAATTGGTGTGAATAACAGAGGGTTCAAAACTATTATAGGATTTTCTTTTTTGGGTATGTGTTCTGCTGCATTTTCACTCTCCCTTGCTTTATGAGAAAGTGAGGAAGAGACTAGAAGAACTTCAGACATAGGTTACAGATAGACAAAAAGGAGAGGATGAGATTATTTTTTCTGGATGTTTCTTTGTCTACTAAGACTACAGAGCAATTTTACACATGCAAAATTTTATATTGTAGCAACAACAACCATTTGCTTTATGTTACTTTATATGTTACTAACTATTATGTTAACTTGTTGTATCAGATTTCCCAAGATTTAATGCTAGATGCTATTTCAAAGTGGGATTCTTCTCTGGAAATAATACCTTAGATTAACTTGAAATAAGATTGAGAATCCTCCTTAGCACATAGCTTCATGATGTGAAACTGTCAAAGCCTTTCTTTCTTGAAAACATCACAGGCTATATGGTCATCTGTTTTATCTATTTGTAAATTTGAAATTTTCATTTCATATGAATAACCATTCAAAAATAAGTAATTTTAGTCCTCAGCCTGTTCCTCTGAGAAGACAGACAACTGTTACTGCAAACCCAGAAAGCTGAGATGTTGGCATCTGATGGGCTCAAAGAGTCTTCAGCAGAAGATATCTTGCCCTAGTTGCTTCATGAATCATGTTTTGAAACATGGTTTTGAAAGAGTGTTTCTGAATGCATCAACTAACAGCATTCACCAAAACTTTATCTTTCAAAATGTGTACTTTTCCATTATTGTTTTATGTTAGATATTTATTCTATTTTTTTAAGGGGAAAACTAAAAGTAACTGCTTTTGTTGCAAGTAAACCATGACAGCTCTTAGGCAGCAGCTGTTTTTCAGGTGAATGAACAAAAGCTGTGAACTGATCAGTGTCAGATCTTAAATTATTAATCTAACAGTTAGAGAAAGCATATGGCAACTCTTAAGATGAAGAGTCGATACACTGTAAAGATTTTGAGGCTGTTGCAGTACAGGCAGTAATGTGGGATGCTGTTAAGATGAGTAACAAGCAGCATGCAGGATGTAAACAGTCTGCCTTATGCACCTGATGTTGTCTAAATCGACTTTAGTTTTTCTAAACTAGGCAGACATTCACAGCCCTTCCTAGTTTTCTTTTTGCAGCAGGAGTGGGGATTGTTTCATTCAAGCAAATTAAAGCAAAAAAGATTCCAAAGAAATACAGGGAAGGTGGTAAGCTGGAAGAAGAGGGAAGTTTGGAGCATGTTGGTGTGATGAGGGAGCAGTGGTGCAGGTAATGGAGAAGCACATCAAAGTCACACCTTGGCTTACCCTCTGTGCATCCCTTGGTGGGCTTACCAACAGGCATTTCTTAGATGGGTTTCTTTAGATTTCAAGTGAACCAAAAATTGCAGGTCACATCATTTAATGATTTGATCACTGGTGCTAGTGCTATTTTCTCCTCGCTCCTGAAATTCATGACTTTTGGTATCAAGTCAATAGCAGAGGCTAATGACCTGCATTCTAGGTTATGTTTAGGTGGGCAAAAGGCGGCTCTGATTTGAAAATCACTATTACCTTTCCAAATTAGGTCTGGTATTCCAAAGGAGTCTTTCCTTCCTTTCTCCTTGGGCCTTTCTGCCACATACATTTGGTGGAAACATGCACAAAGAGAAACAGAATAGTTTTTTCCTTTCTTATTGCAAAACATTTCACAGGTGAGAGGATGTCTGCGGTAAGCCTGGCTACTCTGCAGGATACTTTTGGAATGATTGGGGTTTTGAAGAAGCTGCAATGGCTCATACTACCCTAATTAAACAGTGCTTGCTCTGAACTAATTACTTTTCTGCCCTGTTTGCAAAAGAAGTTCTTATGGCTGCTCTGTGGAATGCTCTGGCTTCAGTTTATACTGGAAACCTCTAAGTTCCAGTGCTGATATTTGGTGACCAAGCTAGGGCTGGGAGGAGTAGGCGCAAACCTAGGGAGTGCTATTCATGCATTCTTTTTGATTGGCAGTCTCTGTGGTTTGGTTTGGGTGCAGGCATACATTGACTGTGTGGGGTGAGGAGTATGGATGTAGGTTGCAGTGGTGAAGTGTCAGAGAAAAAATGTTGTATAAAATTTTTAATCTATAACTGCAAAGGGCCTATGAGATCATTCTAGCCTCTGGCCCTCTATATACCTCATAAGCTATAGATTTTTACAGACTTATCCTTGAATTGAGTCAAACCGCCCCTGTGCATTTAACACATTTGTTCCCATTTTGATTTGAAAATGGGGCTCATTTGTCTTAAAATAATTAGAGGTGGTTTATCTGGTGAGATACTCTTTACTAGTTCTTGATTAAGAAGGGAAGCCTTATTTTTTTGAGTTGAAAGTTTTATAGACAAGGGATTGTAGCCATCAAAAGGTGTTTAGGTGGGAGTGGTTCTTGTGCAAACTGGCAGGTGGCAAAGGATGTTACCAGCAACATGTGGGGAAAGATGAGCAGAGAGGGGCTCTCAGTCCCCGTCTGCCTAGGTTTTCTTTCTACACGAGTGTTAGAGTGATGGCCCAGCACAGTGGGAGGGGAAGGATGCCTGTGGGGCTCAGATGCTTTGTAACATTTCAGCTCTTTGTTCTGTCTGAATAGAGGAAATAAGGCAGCCAGGCTAATTTGAAAAGATGCTCGATTAGGCATGGAGTGTTTAATATTCTTTCTTGGTCCCTAGCTGCTGTAGAACCTCCATTTTGCCTTCTCGAGTGCCAAATGGAGCCTGCTGCTTTCCCTTTTTAAAAATCCTGGGCTAAGGGTGATATTTGGTGACACCGAGACTGAAAGAGTTCAGTTACACTAGCAGGTTCTCTGGTGAACCCTCCTGCAAAGTGCTTGTGTCCCCAGGACAGCCTGTGAGCTGCAGCAGGATGTGTCCATGGGTAGTGGGCAACCAGGAAGTCCACAAGGACTATCAGCATCTGGCATCAAGCAAGCTAGAGGCAATGGTTTGTCAATGAATGTGTCAATTAATTGTGGTGAAGCCTTGGTGTATTACCCATTCCAGTTAAGTGGCCTTGCTGAATAAACAAGGATTATTACTCAGGGTTTTCAGCAGCCTCTGCAGTTTTGCAGCCAGTGAATAGTTTGCTTAATTCGGTGCACGTTGATGTTGGGGACTCTAAATGCCAGGCTGGTCACTGCCGCTGGTGGCCAGACAGCCCTGCTCCCAGCTGCAGTGGCTGTCAGCCGTCCTGTATGGCCTGTCCCCAGCATAGCTGCAGCCCTTGTGCAGCCTCTGTCGCTTCAGCCTTCTGTGCCTCTCTGTAAACAGCAATAACCATTATTTTCCGGGAGGACTACGCAGTGTTTAATGTTTGCTTTGAGATCTGTAGAAGTACCTAGAAGCCTCCCTCTATCTAGTCATAAATGCTTACGATAAGTGTACTAGTGAATATGTAAGAGTCTGGTTTTGTAAGACCTAGAAAGCTTGCTGTTCTGCACAGCAAGTATCCTTCTTCAGCTGTTCTTTTTATTTCTTTTATAAAATCTTGTTAAAATACATCATATTTCACATTTAAGTGTGTCATATTGAGCGGAGTAGATGTAAAGGAGGAAAAACTGTATTTTGAAGTAGATTTATTTTTCCTGATAACTGAGAAATAAAATTCCTGACATGCTTAAGATTGCACCTTTCAAATGTGACAGTTCTTGATACTAGTGAAGCAAATAGTTTCCAATAAAAGGAATATATATGTTACTGCATATGACCTAGTGGCCAAGTACATAGTAGAAGATGTTTTTACTGTCTCTTTTTATTGATAGGTCAGAGCTTTGATCAGTTCTGGAAATTTCCCTGTAGTCTGTTATATCCAGAGCATTGTGCTGTTGCGTTGCTTGATTGCTTGCTGATTTTCCCTGTTGAAAATAACTCAATTATTGCTCCAAATTCTGCTTATTTGTTGTGTGTGTGTTTTTTTTTTTTAATTAAATACAAATATATATACTGCATCACCCAAGACAGTCCCTGTGAGTAGCACACATCAAAAGCTCTAAGGTGAATATAGATGGTATCTTCCATTAGCCATTCAGTGTATTGAAAACCAGAGCCATCCGAAAGGGACATTGGTGCACATGCACCCACAAACAGGCTTGCACATGAAGGAGGCCTTTTGGTCTTCAGTTCAAATAGTGATGTATGCAAACACTGGCAGTTCCATTTATTTCTCTTTTGTAAGTAAAGCCTATCTAATCATTTTGTGCAAATTTAATGATTATGTGTAATGACTGAATTAGGACTATAATTTAAGGAAAAGACTCAATTCCTCACAATGTTTGTCTTATCATTTAATTGAAAAGTAACTTCTTTCCTCCCTCTTACATGGACTAAATGAGTCCTATGTACTATCTCAGCCTCTTTGAAGTTAAGTGTCCTGTAGACATTCCAATTGTTAATATTTGTAGGGGATGTGGGAGTGAGTTAGATGAGGTTAGGAGGTGCTGCTCTTTGGTAAACAGGCAATCATGATGATAGGTGCATTTTCAGAGTGTAGGAGCATCTGGAGCTTTGCTTATTGATGACCTTTGAAAATTGTATGGATTTCCAAGTCTGCGCACTCGATCTTTAAAAATATTGGTACTATGCCTGTTCCTGTGTGATGTTACTTTCTAATACCCTCTCTATAAAATCTAAATACAATAATTGCATAGACCTAATTGGCAGGTACTCTGATTTTCTTGATTAGACCTGTAAAGGATTTTTTTTGGTATACTGCTTATTGAAAGGTCTGGGCTTTTACTCACCACTTGTACTACATGTATTATGAAAAAGTATTAGAGATTCATCTACCTTTTTCTTCTAGCTAAGAAGATTATGAAATGCTAATTATAGAGGAGAGACCTGAAAAATCCTGTCTTACCTTGCTGCTGAGGCCTGCTCTGCTGGCCACCTCATGAGTGAACCTGTGCTCAGTCCTGGAGAGGGTTGTAGCTACGTGAATGGATGTGAATATTCTTTCTTTTAAGCAGACCATAAGTGCTTACTCTGAAAGCCACTGTCCTTTCAGAGGGAGATTTTTCTTAATTTTATTGCCTGCGTTCTTGTGTTGTGCTCGAATATCCTGCTGTCTTCATTACATGCTCTGCATTCTCCTATAGCACAGATTCTGACAACTCTTCCTCCTGTTCTGCCTGGAGTCCCCCTTTGAACATCACCTCATGAGTTATCTCCCTTCAATGCCACAGCACTTTGTCTCCACTGTTAACTTTCACACACTGCTCTCATTGTATAGAATCAGACCTTCCATCTGGCTTATATTTCAGGCAGTGAAGTCAGCAAAACCTGAAACAAAGCAACAAAATGCGGCACTGCCTTCCCAGAGGGAAGTGATGACATGCGTATTCACACTGCTACACAAGTTTTTTGGCCTTTCAGAAGAGGCTCCAAAGAAACATGTCATTTCTTAACAGTCTGGCTCTTATTGTATGATGTTATCTAGGGGGAAGCTTGAACATTCACCTCAGGGTTTCTCTGAAGTTTCTAACTTTGGCTAGAGACCTTGTCCCCTGATGGCCAGTATGCTCATTACTGGAAGCCATTTGGTCCAGTTTGTCCAGCTGCACCGCTCATAGCTCAACTCGTGCAGCTCAGTTTGACAGTGTTCATTAGACCCTTACAGACCTAAGAAAGATCTATTGGGAGGAAATGGGATTGGAAACCCTCTAATGGCCCACAGTAGAGTTATTAGTTGTCTTCTAACTTCAGCTGTTTGGGACACTGTAAAGACTTCAGTGACTTAGGGAGAGGCTGTCTGACAATACATCAATCACTCTATTTTCTCCAGCAATAAGGCTAAAGACTGGCCTTCTGTGCCCACTGCTCTCATGAAACTGTTTTCTAGATAAAGCTGAGTCACAGTCATAACTGATCTCTTTTTTATGATTTTCAGTATTATTTAGAAAGGAAAAGCTAACAGGGAGAGGTTAAATGGCTTGTCTGTCATCATATGTGTCTTTAGACAAGCCAGGAATAAAAATCACATTTCCTAGTAGCCAGCCCTGGGCATTAGAGGAAGGCCATGGTTGTACAAACTACTTGTCAGACATCCTTTGGGACAGTACCATGCTCTATTGAGCACACTGCATGACTCTACAACTCTCTTCTTTTAAAGAATCTCTGAAATTTTTTAACTGATCTCAACTCTTGGCTAATTTCAACAAGCTTTGGCTCACTGACAGACACTGCTGAGATTAGGATGCAGGTGAAAAAGGTGATTGTGAGGTGGGAAAGATGGAGAGAGACAGAGGGCAGGAGGAGGACCCTGTTTGGCCACAAACTTTGCAAAGAAGTGTGAGGTGTGGGGGAATGATACATAACAAACAACCAAAAGTTCACTTGCAAATCTTCTTCCTGTAGATAGGAGGATAATGGGAAGGAAGCTGCTGAGGGAGGAGGAAGCAAAACCTGCTAAGCTTGGCAGTCATGACTGCATGAGCTGGTGTTTACTGAGCAGTTCCATATGGGTGGAGATGTAGGGAAGCACCTTGGGCAGTTGGTGTCCTCCTGTTGTTTTACCTGCTGCTGCTCCTGCCTCCCGGTGAAAGGCAGGTTGTACCTGGGTTTGCTTTTAGGACCAGGCCACATTGGATGTCACAAACACCACAACAATGACCATGTATTAAAGAAAGTACAAGAATGAAAGAGCTGGACATGTGTTTCATCACTCTCTCTGTCCTTAAACAAATACTCCCCATCTCCAGTAAGGAGCTAAGGCATTCCTGAGTCTTAGTGTGATAATATGCTAACGGGCACAGCTCAATATGCAGAAGCAAACCCACTTAACCCAAGGCAAAGAAAGATATCCAACAATAAAAAAAGCCCAGCCACTTGGAGTAGAAGAAGAGCCTGGATAGCAATAGGAATTTTGAAGTTGCTGGTTAAGGCCTGGCATCCTGGACTGGGTCTGTTCTGCTTCACCTGCCACAGTGGCCACAATACAGTGTATTTGTTCTGACTGGCAGCACCATGTAATTGCATTTGTGCTCAGTGACTATCAGTGTTTCCAATGTGTTTTTCTGAAAGGTCATCTCATGCCAGAAGAGACTTAAGGCCATGTTCATCTCAGATCTGTTGATTCTGTCTTGATGCTTACCCTTTCAGTGGGAGAGACTAGAAAGCCAGTCCTACCACTTTACCCCTCAAAAAACAATGTGGTTCGACCTCATAGTGGTGCTAACTTAGGAATACGAGTTATATTTGAGCTTCTGGCTGTAAGTGATGAACATTCCATATATTTTAATGGGGAGGATGGTTCACACAGAAATGTGCTTGCTTTGATTCTTATACCATATAATTAAAAAAATGTAAAAACAACTAAACCAACGAACTGAACCAAAAAAACCCCAGCAAAAACTCACTAGTCCTGTCAATTTTTTCTTAGTGTTACTCTGGGGCTTCCCCTGGTTCCTTCTGTCTGATGTTTTGGGACTTCCATGCTCGTGTCATGCCTGGTAGTTCCCTAGTTTCCCTTCCTTCCTCCGTTGCACTGTTTCTATTAGTGGTCTCCCACAGCAATTCACTGAATACACGAAAAGTTAATTTGCTGGAGTGTGCTTTGTGTAAAGTTAAAATGGCTCTGCACAGCTGGGAGAATCTCCAACATCCCATAAAGGCAATGAAAATGCTGGTATTAGTCAGACACGCTGAAAGAAGTCTCTTTAAAAATGATTAGGGAGTAGAATAGAGAGATGTGGGAACAGGGACTGTTCCTGGGTAATGGAAGCTAATCTAATCCCATGTTGGTTTAAGCTGTCTTCATATAGAAGGATGGTCACTTCTTCAATGAGATGCAAGTTTGGAGGCTAGAGGAAGCTGCAGGAAGTACTCTGGAGAGATAATTTTAATTGTCCAGGCTATTTCCAGAGCCACAGCAGTCTAAAATGGAGTCACTGGGGAGGATTGCAGTTGGTAAGAAGAAAAAAAAAAAGTACATAACTGTGATTAATTCTCTCTTTTTTACCTCCTTTTGCCTTCCTTTTCTGCCAACATCCATTAGCACTTCAAAAAAAGGAAGAACTTCTGGAAGCTACTGAGAAATAAGGTGGACAAGTTTACACTGCACAGTGCATGTTTGCATGTTTGCCCCTCACAGCCTTCCCCTATTTCCCTACACAATTAGCAGGGAGATGGAGTTCAACCAGACCACGTGCAAGGTCCTGCATGTGGGTCAGGAGCTCAGGCACAAATACAGGCTGGGTAAAAAAATGCATTGAGAGCAGCCCCGAGGAAAAAAATTCTGGGGTGTTAGGGGACAAGAATCTCAACATGACCCAACCAAGTGCACTTGCAGCCCAGAAAGAGAATTGTATCCTGGACTGTATTATAAAAAACCTGACCAGTAGGTCAAGGGAGGTGATTCTGCTCCTTTATTCCTTTCTGTTGAGACCCCACCTGGAGAACTGCATCTAGCTCTGGGGTCCCCAGCACAGGAAGGACATGGATCTGTTGCAGCAAGTCCAGAGGAGGGACAGCAAGATGATCAGAGGGATGGAGCACCTCTCCTATGAGGAAATTCTGAAAGAGTTGGGATTTTTCACCCAGAAAGTATAAGGTTCTAGGAAGACCTTATTGTCACTTTCAAGTACCTGAAGAGAGCCTACCAGAGAGCTGGAGAGGGACTTTTTACAAGGGTGTGTACTGATGGGACAAGGGGAATGACTGTACACTGAACGATGGTGGTTTTAGAATCTGAAGAAATTCTTTACTGTGAAGGTAGTGAGACACTGGAACAGGCTGCCCAGAGAAGTTGTGGATGCCCCAACCTTGGAAGTATTCAAGGCCAGGTTGGATGGGGCTCTGAGCAACCTGCTCTAATGGAAGGTGTCCATGGCAGGGGGTTGAAACTAGATGATCTTTCAGGTCCCTTCTGGTCCAACCCATTCTATGATTAAAACTAGGAGGTATTTCTCTCACCAACCCCACTGAAGGCTGAAACATCTGCTCAGATCACCCCAATGTGATCTTACAAGATGCAAAATCAAATAGGGGTTGTATTCAAAATTGGTACCTTAAACATGTATTTTTCTTCATGGTTCTGTGGAAGGACCTGTTTGTGGACACATGCAAAACCATTCTTAAAATAACAGAAATTTTAGTGAACTGGCAAGGGGGCTTTTTATTTATTAAAAAGAAAGAAAGAAAGGAATCAATAAGGAGATTGAAGGGAATAAGGTGCCTTTTTACTTAAATCTGTGTTTACAGGATGCCCAAGAATATATATTGGCATGCTGAGGACCTGAACTTGTGCCTCAATTAAAGCTCCAGCAGCAATTTCAGTGATATCTCTGTTGAACTAGAAGCTTTTCAAATTCAAATGGGATGAGTTCACTTGGAGAAGTGAAGAGCTTGGAATAGTAACATCAAATGGGGAAAAGCATAGTCAAGCTGTCAGGCATATGCTCAAATGCTTTCCCCCAACTCTTGCACCATTTCTTGGGCTCCTGCATAACCTGGTGTATTACTGTACCTTGTTCTGATGGATGCCTACCCTGAAGTCAATTTAGGATTCTGTCAATCTGCTAATGTATCTGAACCCCAGTCTTATCCCTTCCTTGTTTTCCAGTTGTGTAATTACACCTGGATTGCAGATTTCTAACACACTTCCTAGTACTTCTGGTTCTCTAAGTGAGCTAGCCTGGGCAAATGACTTGAGAGGTATTTTCTCTCCTGACTTAAATGATGTCACTGCACTCATTTTATTTCTGTTCTGTGTCACATTTCCTTTGTAATCAGTGTAATTTCTACATTTGGATCTTGAGCTGAATGTCTCTGGAAAGAGATTTCCAGTCTTGCAGTGTGCTCCATGTGGTACCAGTTTGTGGTGGCAGAAATTGGTACTGAAGGAGCGCTAGTGTTGGCAAGGTAATTCAAACAGGCAATTCAAACATCGTAATATTATACTGTGACATATGGAGCACCCCTGCCCTCAGCCTCCTTTCCTGTTTTTCAAGTGTGCTGGTAACACATCCAAATGCTTTGAACCACAGAGCACAGATTGATTTTTTTTCATTTGTTAGTTTGGTTATATTTTTTGTTTCAGGAGTACTTCAGTTTGTAGTGTGAAGGAGAGCAGGAGAAGAGCAGGGATTCTGGTAGGGCTGGGGTTCATAGAGATAAGGTAGCCACCTTCTTTGAATGTCAGCTTCTAATGGAAACTTGTAACCCTTGTCACTGAGGTCTAAGAAAACAAAATGTTGTGCACTTGTTTGCTATTATAGGTGCTTAAATGACCAGGTAAGTGTTTATGAAAAGAATGGCACACGTTGGATATCTGACATTGCAATCTGGTCTGCATGTAGTTGTTTGCATACCTTCTTGAGATGCAGTTAAAGCATTCTCAAGAAAAACCTCCCTTGATTTGGGACACTATTGAATATGAGGCAGGGGTGCATCATAGGAGATATTTCTCATATAAACAGGATTTCTATCATGTTTCTTTGAAATGCTGTGGTAAGAGCTGATGAGCCTTCTGAGCATTTATCTTCTTTGTTCTGTTGTGTATCAAGCTTTCTACCTGGAAGCACTAGTCAAGGGTCCACAGAGTTCACTAATTCTATGTATTGGGTTTTATTGATAAAATTGCTGCAGAACTGGAGCAACTGGGCAAAGGGAGTTAATGGAAGAGAAATACAGTGTGTGCTACAACATGAAAGGAATGACACCGTGCACGGCAAGTCTGAGTTGAAAACAGAGGGAGAATAGAACTATTGTTAGTTTGCTCATCAGGAGTGACTAGAATAGCTCCAGGAAAACAGATCTGCTGAGTCTCTTTGGCTACACCATGGACCTTTCCACATGGTGAATTGTTCAACAAAAAGGAACCTCCTTCTTTGGCCCATCGTGTTTCAGGGAAGCAAGGAGATACCAACTTGTGCTGTATGAAAGCAAGTGTTGACTGATAACCTGAAATGAAAAAGCTAAATCTTAAATTTAAAAATATTTTCTCTTGGGCTAGGATTTCCTATTTTGCTCAAGACCAGTGATCAGTCTATTGGCATGAACAGTCTCATGGCTCAGAAACTTCACAGCGTATTTTCTAACACCTATTTCAAACCCAGCTTTTTAACCAGGGCTGTTCCTTCAACAACACTGGGATGTTTCACTGAGCAGCACAAGGTGCTTCGTTCTGATATGCATCCCAATCTTTGCCTTGCTATCCTTGCATAGGAAAAGATATGTAGTTGAAAAAGCTAATTGGTGCTCTTTCAATGAACTGTAACTTTCTAATTAAGTCCTTGCTGAAGTGTTGTTGATGCAAACTGCATTTATGGAATCTGCTGGATTTATATCCCTTGCTGCTTGTCCACAACACCAGATCAGACGACTCAAAGGCACCAGTGCTCCTTCTGACTAAGGCAGCAAAAGCTTGAGCAGCAAAACACGTCATAGTAGCCCTTGTGTGCCAAGGATTTTTGCCTCAGCTCTGTATTCTGGCATTATCCCTAGATTCCATTCCAACTGAGGAGGAGTTTACCAGCTCTTCTACTCAGAGGCCAGTAGGCACAGGGTGCACATGATGCCATGCAGGGTTAGGCAGGAGGAGAGCGTGGTTTCCAGCATCTTGTGTGCTGGAATTTGACATGTTGATGTGTCAGGGAAGAAACAAGATTTTGCACAGAAGGGATGGGAAGAGGGAAGGCATGCTGCTTCGTGCAGGGCTCCATGGTTTGCAGGAGGGAATAACTACATTAAATTGTAGCAACCTTTATATTTTTGTGGGGGTGGTATTACTGGTGACATCAGGGAAGGGGTTAATTGCTTGCTGTATCTATCAGCTGGGGAGGGACAAGGGGTGAGGAGGAGAAAGTTCAGTTCTGTGAAAGCAGCTTTCTGCTTTGAGGCAGCAACAGTAATATTTCATGTCTTGTTTGGTGTCGCCTGCTTTTAAATGTCAGTCTCTGCAGCCAGCCTTATCTCCTGTAGCACATTTCAATTAGGTATTCCAAATCGTGCTCTGTTCTTCCAGGACAAATATGCCAGAGGTGATATTTACTGTTGCAGGAGCATTTTAAATACTTTCTGCCTTTTTTAAAAAAAAAATTTTAAACTACATGAATTGCAGTTTCCCCCTTATAATAAGAATTGCATTATTAATAATTTAGTAGTAACAGTAGAGAAAAGAATCATATGGCCAACACTGACAGCTAAGTTATTTTAATGAAAAGGTTTTCTTTTCCTGTGCTTTAGTTCAGCCTTAAAAGCTATTAATGATGCAGTGATCATACATTGGTGAGGTTTGCAGTCCTGAGAGGAATGGGTCAGGTAAGGAATAAAGTTATGCTCCTGAACTTTAGAAAAAAGCTTCTAGCTCTTCAGGGAGATAGTCAGTGGCATCCCTTTGGAGACTGGCCTCAGGGAAGGGAGTTGAACACAATCGGTAGATCTTTAAGAAAGTCTTCCATAGAGTGCAGGAGCTAGCAATTCCCAGGGGCACAAAATCAGGCGAGAAGTGTAAGAGACCCCTATGGCTGAGTAGGGAACTGCTGGTCAAACCAAAGGGAAAGAAGCAAATGCACAGAGAGTGGAAACAAGGACAGGTAACCTGGGAAGATATGAAGTTTAGCTGTGTAGGGATGGGGTAAGAAAGGCCAAGACAAAGCTGAGACTGAACCTGGCAAGGGACTCAAAGAAAAATAAGAAGGGCTTCTATGTGTGAGTTAACCAGAATCGGTGGGTGGACTGTTTGGTGGATAACAACATTGAATGATTGCATCCAGAAGGAAGTGGTCAATCGTTCAGAAACATGATGGACATCAGTGACGAGTGGTTTCTCTCAGGGATCTGTATTGGGACCAGTGTTACTTAATATCTTTGTTAATGATATAGGTGAAGGGATGCAGCCTCATTGGGTTTGCAGATGACACTGAGCTGAATGGTGTAATTGCCACACCCTGAAGGACAGGATGTCATCCAGAGGGACCTGGACAAGCTTGAGAAATGGGCCCAATACAGATCCCATGGCAATCTCATGAGTTTTATTTAACAGGACCAGTGCAAGGTGCTGTACCTGGGTCAGGGAAACCCCTGGTATCAACACAGGCTGGGGGATGAACAGGTGGAGAGCAGCCCTGCTGGGAAGGACCTGGGGGTGCTGGTGGATGAGAGGCTGGACATGACCCAGCTCTTGGAGACCAGAGAGCTAATTGTATCCTGGGCTGCGTCCAAAGCAGCGTGGGCAGCAGGGCAAGGGAGGGGATTCTGCCCCTCCCTTCTGGTGAAACTCCATCTGGAGAACTACATCCAGCTCTGGGGTCCCCAGCACAGGAGGGACATGGGCCTGTTGAAGACAGTCCAAAGGTGGGACACCAAGATCATCAGAGGGATGAATTGCCTCTCCTATAAGGAAAGGTTGAAAGAGTTGGGATTGTTTGCCCTGGAGAAGAGAAGGTTTCTGCAATGACCTTAATGTGGCCTTTGAGTACTTGAAGGGAGCCTACAAGGATGGGGAGAGACTTTTTGCAAGGACAGGTAGCGACAGGACAAGGGGGAATGGCTTCAAACTGAAAGAGGGTAGATTGAGGTTGGATATTAGAAAGAAAGGATGAGAGTGGTGAGGCACTGGAACAGGTTGCATGGAGAGGTCCATCCCTGGGGATGTTCAAGGCCAGGAAGGATGGGGCTCTGAGCAACCTGGTCTAGTCAAAGGTGTCCCTGCCCATGTCAGGGGACTGGAACTAGATGATGTTTAAGACACCTTCCAACCCAAGCCATTCTATGATTCTATGGTTCTCTGATCTCTTCACTCAAGCACTCCATTACATTGCCATGAAAAACACAAGGTAAATGTCAATATATGTTTCCAGTTTTGTACAGAGGGTACTCTATAATGGAGTTAAACAGAATTGGGGATGCTGAATTTTTTGGCACCTAGGAGCCAGGGTGTGAAGGTGCAGGAAGGTGATGGTGAGTTTGGGCTGTTAATTACCAAGAAAAAGATATGCAAAACCAAGATGCTCTCCCAGGCATTGTCATCCTAGGTTTTTTCTTTTTTTATTGTCTGGCTGGCATTGTCAGTTGCCTCCATAGATTATCTATTGTAAATGCTGCAGACAGCTAGCTGGGAAGCAACATTGTCGTTCCATTAAATTTGTTTGAAATCGCAAAAACATTCCTATTTAGCATTATTGCAAAGGAGAAGTGAGAGACAAGCAGACATGCTTACCTGAAGTAGTGAGAGACAGACATAAGCTGTACGCCTCAGAAAAGCAAATTACATTGTAATCAATCTCATATAGAGCATAGAAATCTTGCATGGTTTACAGAAGGGGTTTGGTCTCAATCCTCACTGTACTGAATGAGCATCCTAAGTTTTTGACTTCAAATTTCATGGTGAGATTTGATGTTGCATTTAACAGGATCCGAAGTTTAATTCATTTATGGCAGCCTTGTAATTGCCAGATCCTCTGCAAAGGAGGGAGGTGGACATTTATGGTCAAACCTACAAGGAGTAACTTTTGGCAACAGTCTATATGAAACTATCTTAATTTTTCTTTCTGGTTAATAAGCTATTAAATAACTAATTTAGCTGCAGCAAGTCTGTGAGAGTTCCATCCTAGAGCACAGCGACGGAGCATTAATAGCATTATACTTGTGCTACTTGCCAAGAAGTTTTTTCTAATACAAGAACTTGGCCTACAAGATGCATCCTGAGTACCCATGCTGTGCATCTGCTAAATTCAAGTTCTCATTTCAAAGCATGAAAATCCTAGAGCTTTCTCAGAAAATTGTAGAACCTGCCAAGTTGTGTTTTTGTAGCTTGGCAAACTGAGAAATGACTGAGAGTAGCTTCTCATAGTTGAGGGATGGGGCAACTATAGTCCTGGAGAGCTGATAATTCCTTTGCCTTCCTGAGCTGCTGTTTGGGCTTGTAGAGGAAACTGGTGAGCTCTCAATTTTGCAGCATGCTAAAGCCAAGCTACAGGGGGTGAAGAGAAATTGATGTATGGTAATAGCAGCTCAGTGTGTTGGAGCTGAGAGTTTGGCAACTCTCAGACTTTCTAGTTAAGTCCAAGTTAGGCAAGGAGGAGACGGAGAAAACAGGGCAGAGCTATGTGGTCTGTGATGGTACTCTCTAAACACAATAGGTGCATGTTTGTGCCACTTACATTGTCTTTTCACCATCCTGATCAAATAATGTGGCTAACATCTTCAATGCTATATTAAATGCATATTTTTAAGCAGATGTCAATAATATAGGTTTCCCAAAGACTGTTTTGTAATTTTCTCAAATATATTAAACAGCTATTTAAATTAGATACAAATCCTGCATTCTCTACCCAAAATCACATAATGGCTAAGGTTAGAATGGACAGCAGTGGGGTCAGCTGGTCCTATCTCTCTGCTCAAGCAGGGTCATCCTAGAGCACAACGCAGAGGGTTGTGTCCAGAGAGTTCTTGAATATCTCCAGTGACAGAGACTCCATACCCTCTCTGGGCAATCTGTTCCAGTGCATGGTCACCCACACAGTAAAGAAGGTCTTCCTCATGTTTGGGTAGAATTTTCCGTGCAGCAGTTTCTGCCTGTTGCCTCTTGTTCTATTGCTTGGTACCACTGAGAAGAGCCTGGATCCACCCTCTTGGCACCCTCCTGTCAGATATTTGCACACATTGATGATGTCCCCTCTCAGCTGTCTCTTCTCAAGGCCAAAGAGGTCCAATTGCCTCAGCCTTTCCTTGTGAGAGAGATGCTCCAGTCCCTTGGTCATCTTTGTTGCCCTCCACTGGACCCACTCCAGGAGCTCTGTGTCTCTCTTGTCCTAGGAGCCCAGAATTGGACACAGCACTCCAGCTGTGGCCTCACCAGGTCTGAGCATAGAGAAAGGATTACCTCTAGTGACTGGCTTGCAATGCTCTGCATTAACCTCTTTGGCTTCTCTAGATCTTATGTCCTGCCCTCTTCAGGTTAAATAGCATTTATCTCTTGGTCAGATCCACTGAAGCCTTGAAGAAATAGTTTTTCTTCATACTTGAAGAAGAGAGAGATTTGAGAACAACTGCATGGGCAAAGGCTGCATGATCTAAATTCTGNGGTATTTATGTAACTGTAGCATGCTGTGCCAGTGCTTCCCTGGCACAATCCTGGTGCCCGAATAAACCATCTGGAAAGCCCCTCCGTTTGTCTCTCCTTCCTCGGCATGCCTGTATCATTGGTGGGTTAGGTGAAACCTTACTGGACCTTCGCCAGCCCTCCCACACCCCCGAAGCAGCTGGCCAGCCCCTGGAACTGCAAGCGGAAGCTTGGTGCCCCCGCTGGAGGCATTACAGCATGGTACTGCTGCTCAGAGATTAATCTTTATGCTTTAGGTTTTTTCCTTTGTAAAATGGAAGTTAATGGTGCTCCTTTCTTTTGTAAAATGCCATGAGGCCTTTGGATGCAGAATAGTGCAGACAATTTTGTTTCCATGGACACGTCTATTTCTTGCAAGAAGCATATATGATTTTTGCAAACAGCATGTAAACTGGCTGTGCAGAGTATCTTAGTTATTGCTCTCACTGTTAATTCAGGTCTGTTTCATAGTCTAGCAGCCCTTGCATTTTCCATCTAGTTGTAGGCTGGGTTTTCAAACAAGCTGTGGTGATAAAACCTGCTTTTTTTCAGTCTCTTTGTTCACATGTCAGTCCTAGTTTGTAAAACACTGAGTTTGGAGGGGAGAAAAAGGTAATTACACTTCATATCTGTCATTTCTCCTGACACGGAGCTGTACTTGCTAAACTCCACTCAAGGTGGATCACTTTATTGCATAGTGTTTCAAATTTATGTATGAATTTCTTTCCTGGTTTCCAGATGGAAACCTTTTGTAGTCATAGGAACTACTGTTTGTAGTGTTTCTCTCGTCTTTCTGAAGACCCTGGTCGTGCCCAATCTATGACGCTGAGTAGATTCCTGGCACAGTAAATACTTCAGCAGATTTCCAATGAAATGCCAGCATGCTGTGCAGCATGATTGTTGAGTTCTCTAGCCTTAACCTGCACCTTTTGCAGCGTTACAAGAGCAAATGCCATAGCATTAATTAGCAATCCCAAATCTCAACCACTTGCTGTGAAGAAAAAGAAAGCTGTCTCTGTCAGGGCTTTGGTAGACATAGGGAATGGGTCGGATGATGCCACTGGCCTCTGGGTGTTGCGGTGTGCTATGGCCAGTTTTGGTTTACCTCATGGCCAGGCTCTGCTATCTCCCCCTTCCCCCCCTCGGTACCTGGTTCCCCCCCCTGGAGGGTTCTGTATTTTGCAATCCTATACAAAGCCCGCCAAATTCAAACCCCTCACTCCTACCTTATAGAATGTTTGTGTCCTCCCCCGCCCCCTTGTGTTGGTATTTATGTAACTGTAACACACAGTGCCAGTGCTTCCCTGGCATGATTCTTGTGCCTGAATAAACCATCTGGGAAGCCGCTCCATTTGTCTCTCCTTCCGCAGCACGCCTGTATCATTGGTGGGTTAGGTGAAACCTTACTGGACCTTCACCAGCCCTCCTGCGCCCGCGAAGCAGCTGGCCAGCCCCTGGAACCGCAAGCGGACGCCCGGTGCCCCCTCTGGAGGTATTGTGGCACCTGGGATTGTTAGAGGGAAGCTACTTTCCCTTTCCAGGCTTCAAAAATAATACTTCCTCTCTCTAAGTGAGATGATTAATCAGAGTATGTGATTATGTGTTAAAAAAGTTTGAGATTGGATAAGATGTGCAATATGTTTGTGTTAGATTTGTTAAGTAGAAGTCCTCCACAGGTTTTTGCAAAAGCAGAAATGGAATGTCCAGTGCCCTTCACCAACTTAAATTTTCAGTAAAGTTTTTCTAACTTTTTAAGTTGCTATTGTTTCAAGATAACTTGGATTTTTCTCCTTCATGTCCCCCAGTGTTGAAAAACTGACCCACAGGACCTTGCACAGCATTTCTGCAATAGTGTTTCAACTAAGGGGACATAGCAGAAAGTGTGTGACTAAGTTATAAAGAAGAAAATAGAAGCATAGGGGAGGCACTCTGTGTTAAAACAAGCATTTCCAGTGGTTAGCTTGATTTTGGACAGATCTCCGAGGGTTAGGTCCATTACTGATTAGTTAAAATGTCTTCAGTTAGATTACTATGAAGGAAACAGCATTATCTAACTCCTCTTGGAGGATTTTATTATTTTTCTTGCTGATTTTCCCAGGTTTGTTCATCCTAATACAGAAATTAGGACACTTAGTTCTTGTCCACAGAACTTGAAAGATCTGAGGCCAGACTCCTTTTCAGTGAAGCTCAAGTCCCTTAATTCCTGTTGCATATCTCTACATGGAAATAACATTATTGTGAGTAAACAGGAAACTCATTTTGTATTCAGTAGAAAAGCATAGACTTAGGACTACCTACCTCAGTGGATTGGGCTTTAGATTGGGGTTCTGTATGATGGCCAAAATAGCAGTATATGATATTTCTAAGAGGTGCAGAAGTTACTGACTGCCTTCAGAGATATGTGCTTATGCTCCTGAAGGAGATGGGTAGCCTGGCTTCAGCAGCATGGAAGATCCATGCCCTTTCCTGTAACTTGAAAGGAAAAGTTACAGTGTCCAGTGTGAGGCATTGCGTGTGCACAGGGGAGAGGAAGGAGCATGACTGCGAAGAGCAGGGGAGTACAAGTACCATGGAGTTACAAGCGTACTCCAAGCAGTGCTATTAGGATTATCTGTTATAATTTTTTTGCCTCTGTTCCTTGTCTTTGTTCAATTTATTCCTAATGTCTTGAGAAGTGGTGCTCCTAGAACCTTCTGAAGGACACTGCTCATTGTTTTCACCATGGTAACTTTTCCCCTTGTTAAAGTGCAAACCCACAAATGAACCAAAGAGTGGGATAGAACCCAGAGATGGTGCTGAATGATCCAACAGACTCTTTGAACATGTCAAAAGCTCACACCTAACAGCTGTTTAAGTTTAATATGGGGCAAAGCAGTAGTAGCATCATAAATAGGAAGACTTTCAGGATCTTGAGCAAGTGATATTTGAGATTTCAAAGAAACATATTTGACAATGGAAAAAATGTAAAAAGATTCACTGTGGACCCAAGATTCTTTTTTTGGTTAAAAAAGCTACAAAGCCAAAGTTTCATAAAAAATGTGAATTGATTCCTTCAAAATTACATATATTTTGACTAATAATGTAGTTTCTGCAGTGTAGAGATGGCATGATAGTGCCTCTAGAGCAGCAGCTATTCAGTGGCTTCCTGTCTTGGTGCTGTCTGACTGGCAGCCAGACTTCATCCATCTTTCTGATGGCCCATGGCCAGTGACTCCAGATCTCACTGCCAGGAGGACACACTGTGATATATCGTGAAATACACACTTTGGAAGTCCATTGTTAAGACTGAATTTAAGGGTCTGATTTCCAGTGATTTTCTCTGGTAACAATTGGTAATAAAAATATGTGAGTATAATAATTTTTGCCAAAAAGTCAATTTTTGATGCTTAAAAATTCTATTTTCTGACAGGCTGTATGTGCACCATTAAGGTATTCTAAATCCACATAACTTCAGCTACTCTTATATATTCTCAAACTCCATCTACTATCTCTGCAAGATAATTGACCACTGAGTGAATGTGAAACTGTGAAAATTACTTTTCAGGAATGCTTAAGGGTATTAATCTGAAGAGATGTGGTTATACAGGACTTGCTGAGTGTGGTCCATAGCGCTGTCTGATACTACTTTATTTGGGGATAGATTACTGGTGAGCCAAGCTCATAGAGATTTGATCCACACAGGGAGACAGGAGTGGATGGTTTCTGCAGATTATGAAGGGGGTAAAAAAACCTAAAAAAACCAAACCAAAACCCACCAAAATTAACAAAAAACCCCAACAACAACAAAACAAATAAAACAAACCAACCAACCAACCAACATCCCCCCCCAACAAAACCCCCCAAAACAAAGAGAAAAGCCCAACAACTCAAAACTCCCAATCTAATATCAACCCCCCAGCCCCCCAAAACCTCTGTCCCCCAGAAGTCCCTAACCGAACCTAAAATTCACTCACCTTTGGCTATACAGGGCACTGATGAATCAGTGCCTTTGAATGGAGTTGCTGTTTCTCTGTGCTGATCTCTGCTGAGTGATAGATCAAGCCCATTTTCCTACATGTTTTTAAGGGGAGGTGGGGTTATTAGTGGCAGATCTAGGAAAAGAAATGGTGTATTACCCCCTCTTCCCACCAGGTCCTGCCTGCATTGGTGAGAGTAGCCCTCCCTGACCAATGTGGGTGGATAACAGAATGTGGAGATTCTGGCCCATGATTCCTATGAGATTATGCTTTTTTTAGGGGTGAGCTAGTCAGTTGGGAAATTACTAGGTAACTTTTGTTCACATTTTCCTTCTAGGTAAGTATTGATGTTGTAGGAAAAGCTGTAAAGGTAAAGGCAAGGGTCTTGCAGAGAAAGGGAGCGGGATCTGGAATGGAGAATGGTGGAGCTGAGCTCAAGTGCAGAAAAGGTTAGAGGTAGTTCAGACCCTCCCAGTGCAGCAAAAAAGCCAAATATATTAACTTCTGTGCTACTTGTTGTTATCTGTCTGTGTTCTCACTTTGCATGGTAATTAACTAGGAGAGCCTTCTCTGTAAGTAACAGGGAGCCGAAGCAGGTGCACTGCTGTGACCTGACATTCTCATTTATCATATGGAGCAATACACAATAAATGCCAGTGGCAAAGGTAATGTTCATGCAGGAAAAATGTCAGTTTTCAATTTGGTGTGAAGACGATCAGATGTAACACTTCCCAAACTGCTATCAAAATTAGTATATTAGCAGTGCTGCTACAATTGACATATAAAAGGGCAGCTGAAGATGGTCGTTCTTATTCTAGTCACCTTTGACAGACAAGTCCATTGACAGTTGTCTTTTCTTACTTAGTACTTCTGCACATGTTTAGAGGGTTAATGTGTATTTTCTAGAAATGTCTAAACACAATTTAATAAGTACATGCTGTGACTGCAGCAGTTTCTGTTACCTGCCTAAGTGCCTGGCTTGATTTTATGTGCTGCTGATCCTCTGGGTTTCAATGTTACTCTGTGGTAGTGAGTTCCACAGGTTGTCACACATGGTGTAAAAACACCCCAGTTTTCTTGTTCCTGCTATGTGAAGGTGTGACATGCTATGTGATGCTTCATTGTTTCTTGTGCTTCTACCTTATCCTTTATTTTGGATATATCAAGGGTTTTCTGTGTAGAAGTCATCTCTTCTGTCTCATAATTTGATTTCCCACTCTCATCTCTTTCCACCACCCTGTGCTCCTAAGAATCCTTTCTGTTCCTGCTGATGCCGTCTTAAATTGAGTGACCGTATACAAACATACTCTGAAGAAAACTGTTCTGTGAGTTAATGGGATTATGGTAGGGATGCGTGTGTGTACCTACTGCAGTAGCTGTATACAGGACCTTTGTCCTGCATGAAAGATTTTTAACACTTCTTCAGGGTTAAAGCCTTCATGTTCTTTTGTACTGACATTGTGAATGGAGTTGATTGATATTAATTTATTCAACTAGCTGCATAAAAAATGAAGTATCACAAAGATGTAGATGTTTTATTATCAGAAGACCTGAGTATCCAGAAAGACTTGTTTGTGAGGGGAAAAATGAAAAGAGGTTGCTGGGTCCCAGGTGGCACATATTAAAAAACCTGTCAGACTTTTACTTATGGACCTTGTGCTAGAGAAAGTAGCACTGGCATGGAGGTTATGACTGCAGAGCATGGGCAGAACTGTGTGTAAGAAGCCTTCACCTGGCCTTATTGAGTGAGATGGACCAGAAATACCACACAAATGGGTGGCACAAGGAGCGGGGGCTCTTCTGTTTTCTCTTTTTTTGTCTGTAGCACTTGCTTTCTCCTGAGTGGTCATTGACATACTGCTTCCACGCTGGAGAGGCAGCCGGACAGCTCAGTGGAGACCAAGCACCTGGTGTACCCGAGGGGATGTTGTATGTGTGCAGCAGAAACACACGCGTCTTAGATTGCTCGCATGCATGTGTGCACACACATGCTGAGATGCTGTTTCAGTTTGCAATCAAGCAGTACAGATTTGGAGTATAATGCAATCCTGAATTGTGTATTCCTTCCTACAAAATGTCCATATCTTGTCTATCCTGCCTTTAGAGCCAAGCTCAGAGTGCGTGTTAAAACCCATTTATTTTTGTGCTGTATTGGGCTTTGCTTCCTTGCAGTGTAGTGCTCTGAGTTATGCACGTGTAGGGGATTAAGAAGCAACATGATTGATTTGTACACATAAACTATAGGAGTACATACACCCACACAAACACAATGACTCAATGTATAATTTAATGTAGCTTCAAAATTTGATAATCCTTTAAAATAGTAAGTGTGTTTTATCTGCTAAATCATATTATGCTATCCTGGCAGATGCAGTATGAGACTGGCATACATAATCTATTGCAGGCTTGATGTGTATTGCATGTAATCATATTAATTATTTATAACTTGCCTCTACCTACAGATGTATGTGCAATGAATTTCCATTGCAGTGAAAGATACTTCATACAGGAAACATGATATTATTATTTAATCCTTCCTGTGAAGGACCAAGCTCTGTGTAAGGACAGTCATGAAGGTACATTCTGGGACAGAAGGATTTGCCTTTTTCTGGCTAATTTTTGCTTAAAATTTTGGACAAATAAGTATCTCAGTATCCTTTTGCTTCATGTGTGTATACTTACACTGACCTTCAATATCACATAGGTGGTGTAAATTGTATGAAACTACATTAATAAATATTTTAAAGTACGTGCAATATTCCAGTTGGAAGGTGCTGTTGAAAGGCAGGTATCGTCAGAGAAAAAATTAGCTCACTTTCAGTCCCATAATCTGTCGTGAGATTAAATAGCTTATTCCTTTTCTACTCCTCTAAAGGTGGCTTTTTTCAATAAAAATTCTAATGTGCTAAGTGTTCTTTTAGGTCTAGGCAAATATTTGAAACTATGGATCTTTCTCTGGCAATCAAAATGTCAGGAGAAGTCAACTTGCATATATAGTGGAAAGGCTGGGAAAGCACAAATGATTAATATCTGCATTTCTCTGGTAAGGTTTACTGGCCTTTATTGAAGGAGGAGGGGCAGGGTGCAATTTAGGTGGTAAAATAAGCAGTATCCTACGATGCGCTGGGTAAAGATGATGCCAACAGGAGGTTTTTGTATTAATGGTGAATTCAGCCATCAAGCAATTTCTTCTTTTTGTTAGAAAAACGTAATTCTAGTGGGTTTTGGATGAATGTTTCAATATAACATGCATTTTTAATTGCATTAGGATGCCACATTCTGGCCAACTGCAAACTTAGGCAGTACAGATTTCTGAGTTCTGAACAAATATATCAGCTGGGTTAAAAGTTCTGATGGAAACTTTTGGTGGTTGTAATTAAAAGAGAATCTCAGAGAGAATAACAGATTTGGAAATGGGCAGTACAGATGGATGTTTGCTGCCTGTGGCAGCTGGAAAGGAGAAACACCATCACAGACCTTTTTGGAGGGAGAAGATTCAGAAAATTACTTTCTACCTGAGATGAAGATGGTTTGGATAAGCACTGTTTGCCATCCTTTCAACTCCCCTTCTCTCACTGTTTCTAGAGTATTTCCTTCTTGATAATGTTATCACTCAGCTTTTCAAAATAAATGCTCCAATTAAAACTCAGCAGCAGCTCTGTGTGCTGAAATGCAGGAAACAGTGACTGTCAGTCACTCGGTAATGGCAGGCAGAAATTGCACACAGATGTTTTTTGCAGCATTTAACTTGTTATCAGCTACTTAATACTACTTGCTGCAAATGTCTAGAGAGAATAACATAATTTAGGTAAGGAGGGAAAGTATCTTCTGCCCTTCAACAAAAAAATTATCCACAATCTGCACATACCTTCTGACACACTTTGTCTCGTTCAGAAAAACCCAATGTAACAGCTGCTTCTTTGTCTTTCCATTTCCTTAATAATATTAGTAGCTGGTGCTATAAAACTGCAAAGTCTCAGCTGATGCTTGTGTTTCATTGTTGTTTCTGATGGAGTAGAACTGCACATAGTCACATGTCCACAATCCCTGTACTGCTGATTATTAGGGAGATCTCCTTTTTTGTAAGCAGTGTCAGAGAATTGTCCTTTTCAAGCCTGTGGGTGTTATTTCCAAACATTTCCCAAATGCTGACAGTGCGTAGTATTGGTGAAATACACATAAATTTAAATTATGAACTCTTTGACAGCTGTAATTTTGTTAATACACATTTTCTCAGAATACTCAGAAAATACTAGGAATCAACTTTTGCAAGGGAAGGTAAGAACTGATTATCCTAGAAATAAATTCTTGAACCAAAAGAATCCAGAAAAATCAAATGCTGAGACTTGGACTTATTTGGGATTATTTTGTTTCTATAGTAAGCATCATGTTAAGATCTGACTGTACTTTGCAGTCCAAATATCCAGTTATTAATTTTTCTGGATTTCATAAATTTTCTCTATTCTTACCACTTTTGTTTTCCTAAGTTCTCTTAGACATCAACTTCTTAAGTGTGGATCAGTATTTATGTAGCCATATACAATAGAAGTGCACATGCCATACTGGTCACTGGTCTGTGTAAAACTCTGATACCTATATACATGGAGTTTGGGCAGCAATTCAATATTTTTATACAAAGTACTTGATTTGGTTTTTATACAATTTTTTTGCCTTGTTAGACTTGCTTTGTTATCCCTTTGACCTCTGGCCAAATGTTTCCACGGTACCTGTTGGTATAAATCTCACGTCCATCAATTAAGAGAAGAGCAGAAGATACTTCTGAAGCAGATGTACTCAAAGGCACATATTTGTTAATTTGACTGTGCTTTTCTTGGCACTTTTACAGCTCTGCTTTTTGGATGACAGTCATTCTTCGTGCCAGCACTGCTGAACTCGGATATTAGGGCACTTTCTCTGTTATGACACGGAGCAGTAGTTGGCACAGCTTCATTTCAAGACACATGTCCTTTCCAGGAATACTCTGGCTGCCAACATGTGTGTTTGCTAAACACTTGGCACACAGGGAATGTTGTAATGTACCAGATTTACTCACAGATGCAGCAAAGCAGCCATATGTCACAACACAGACAGTGTGGGTTATGAGTAAAATATTCATAGTGATTAATAATCCCTTGTGAAACTGCTTGGAAATCTTGTTCTCTCCTGCAGCATGGGTTGCTCATCAGAACAGCTTCTACTGAGGCAGAAGCAGGCTGAGATGATCATGTGAGCACCTGGATGCTGCACTTAGTTTGCAGCTCAGTGCCATATGACGTCTTTGTCAAAAACTGGCTTTTGTGATAGACAGAGGTCATAGCAGTTTTGTCAGCTGAGCTTTCCTCTGGCCACTTCAGAGCTTGTTTCAGCAAAAAGTTGCTCTTTGCAGACTTCAGTCTTGGGGTCCCATTTGTTCCCAGCACAGCTGTGATTCTAAAAAATCCTGCATCTTTCACCTCATTGGTATTGCTTGCATTTTCTGACCACCTTTAAAAACAGCAGGAAAACCAGTCTTAGATGTCTGCAGTGCTTTAAACAATATGTGCGCACTGCAAATGTGTGGAGTCATCATTGCTTAGGGATGGCTGTGTGTTGAATACTTTATGAAGTTTTATAATGGCTTCTTTATTTTTTCAAGGAGTGCAATAGGACAATTCACTGTAACTTTGGCAGAAAATCCTTTGGGTAAAATGACATCTATAATAAATGCAGACCTTCTAAGACTCATGCAGTAATAATACTTGGTTGTCTCTGAAACAGGGTTGATTAGGAAGGATTTTCATGTATGACGCTGGATGTTTGAGTTTTCCAAGGGCAAAGCAGTGGGGTTTGTTTCTTGCAATCTTGGCTTTGTACTCACTTCTATAGTGAATTAGGAGGCCTTGACCTGTCTGAAACACTGTTGTTTGTGTTGCTGTTTGGAATTGCACCCCTGAAATGCTTCTCCTGAGATGGGAGGGTCAACTTATTCCTGATGATTGTAACTGGGCTGTAAATCAGGCAAACCTACTTATCTGGACATAACTTAATGCTATTCAGTGTGCAAATGTTTCTCTGCTCTGTGTTTCTTTAAATTTTGGATGCAGAAGATACTCATGTCAGGCTCTTGCCTACCCGTTACTAAGTTGTGCTGTTTTTATTTGCATTCCCACAAATGCCAACTGCTCTCTGTATCTAATTTTCTGGACTCCCCTGTGTTTGCCACGGCAATCAGCAGCTCCGGCAGCGGGTGTGCCTTCGGCAAGAGCAGAGTGTTGAGGCAAGAGACAGCTGGATTGGCTAGGAGTGAGGTAATGCAGTGCAGGGATGAGGACATATCCAGTCTGCAAGCCTCACTGGCTTCTGCCTGTAGGATTGGATGGGGCTGTGCACATCTCTGGAGAGTAGAGACAGACTTGCAGTTGCCAGAGTGCATCTATAATAAAGATACTTCTGACTACTTTTCTCAGAAAGAAATAACATTTTTATACCTTCTTGCTCGGCGTTGCATAATTTCTTAGCATTATTCTCGTTTTTAGAAGTTAGAACAGCTGAAGAAAAAGGGGCACTCAGCTGGGAATAATCATACAGCAGGGAAAAGTGGTCAGAGCACAGGCAGGGACTTGCATGTCACAGGTTTAAAAGAGGGAACGACTGTTTCACTGCTTTCATCAGGAAAGGATCTAGTTCACTGTAAAGGAAGATGTCAACAGATTTGGGGGTTTATTTGTCACCCAAATGTAGTCCTTGCCTCCCACTGATCTGTAAAGGAGCACTCTTCTGTATAATTAGTGACTTTGAGTCTGCTTCCTCAAGTACAGTGTACTTGCTGCAGCTCTTGGCTGCACGGCTGCCATTTTCCTTTCCCTTCAGCTGCACAAGAGAAATCAGCTTGAGGGAATGTCATCCAATTGCCTGAGCTTGCTCAGGGCCCAAGACGCTGGCAGGGTGGGACTATGACACGCAGCTAAGCAATTTTCATTCTATCCAAGAGAGGGCACATTAACAAGGTAATTATAGCACATTACTTCAGCAAGGACACATAAATTTTAATCCTTGAAGCATCCTAGTGAAGTAGATAAGTGAGTACTGTTAGGCCTGTTTTACAAAAGGAGAGACATTTCAGCTGAAATTATTTGTCCGTGGAAAAGCTGCAATCTCTCTGAAGGGCAGGGACTATGGGAGAAGGGTCTGGTTCACAAACCCCATCAGGTAACCATTCCCTCTTTATCTTGGAGAGCTCTCCATTAGTTTCAAGCCACACAACTCCATTTGGAGCAGAGGGAATGGGGAAACTGAATACTTTGTTCATTACATTTTCCCTCTTCATTTTTCTGCTGGCAAATTAATTGTAATGTTATTGACATATGTTAATTTGAAAATCTTGATTAATCTCTTTCGGCAAATAAACCTTGGTTCGTAAACAGGTCATCAGAAATACACAGGATTTGTGCTGCTTTTAGAGAATTGGGTATATTTTTGTGCAGAAACAATTGAAAAGTCAAAAAATGGTTCTCTTCTCATTATGGAATCTTTAATTGTTAAATGAAAAAGCCTACCACAATGCAGAGCTGTGTTTTACCAAAAGGTGAAAGGGAGCCATTGTAAAAGACCAGTTTTCATTGTTGTTGATTAGATGTTCAATTTGAGTTGGTCTTCATGAATTTTTAAACATTTTCCCCCAAATACTTATTTTATTAACCTTCAGCAGTCTATTTCTGAAGAGAAACCTTACATAAGGAGATGCTCGGGAGTGTATTCCTTCCCCTTTAGTTTCCATATCTTCAGGGCAAAGTGTTAATGCATAGTTTATCTTGTGCTACAAGTCAAACAGCCTTGTATCACTAACCAGTTGCCTGATAGAGAAGTCTGAGACCATGATTTCTCAGCCAGCTGATAGCATAATCTTACTAAAACCTGTGCTTGTTACTGGGCTTCATATTTACTTATTTAAGGTTCTATATCAGGATTAGCCATTCATGTTATCCCGGTGTTTGGTTCAAGTAGGAACTAAACTTACTGTAGCTACATGGCATCACTAGAGGATGTGCCTTTCCCTGTGCCAGCCTAAACACAGGCTTCTACCCACAGACCTAGACTTACTGGCACATTTGACATTTAAATAGCAGATTCTTTATAAAATTAGAACTTGTGTGAAACAAGTTGGGGGGTGTCAGATCAGTTCCGAATGACTCAAGCCTTTACCAAAAATTTGTCTTCGGTGCTTGGGTGCTGGTTGTTACTAACATGTGGAGTGCAGACTGACTGTGGGGGTAGGATTCCTTCCCACCCCTTCAGCACACATGGGGGACTATTTGAGGAGTCATGATCTTTTACTGTCCTGACAGCACCTTTCCTAGAGCTGCAGAGAAATTTCAGCCCCCAGAAGGGCCGTCCAGACCCTTGTTCTCTTGCACTCAGGGACTTGCAAAGGCTGAGGGTGTGTTCACTGCAACTACAGGAGCAGAGTGAAGGGTCAGCCATGAGGCAGTGCCCTGAGCAGGACACTTCCACCACACATGCATCTGTAGAGAGTGCTTAGCTCTGCATGGTGGTGTAGGACATCATCTGTGAAGCCCTACATACCCTCCACCCTAATTTTGTGTCTATGAGGTCAGCAGGGGTTCACCATGCTGAATGTGAGGAGCCCTTTACTATTAGGCATTTGTGTCTTCCTTTTTTAACAAGGAATTCCTTTCCTCCATATTTCTTTGATACTTTCTTGAATAGTTGGTTAAAGGACTCAATTTTTTTTTAAATTAACTAGGTGAGGCTCATATACTCAGAGTAAAGACTGGAATGGGAGGGGAGTGCTGAAGCCTCTGATTGTTCTGGCTATGTGTGACACTTGATCTTCTTTCTGGAATTAAGACCTCCACAAGTGTGTGTGTGTGTGTGTGTGCTTTCTGAAGAGTTTTTGTATAATACTAGGCAAAACTAAGTGGCAATATTATTGCTTTGCAATGCTATGGGCAATTTATCTCACAATGCTTTTAAATGGCTCAGTATCAGAGTCTTAATTTTAAGAGAAAGGTGATCAAGTGATTTAACTATGTCTGTACATCAGGTTCATGCCAGATTTAAGATGAGACATGACAGACATCTTGTGAAAACTCAGATGTCTGAGATTTGGATTCATGACTCAGGCCTTCAGAGGTCTGTTCAGTGTCAGGTTGGTCTGTCTTCGGCAGTTGCATATCAGATTGAAAGTGTCTTGCCCAGTTTTTCTTTGAGCATTTAATTTGGGTATGCCTACTTTTTGTTCCAATACATTAGAGTCTCTGAGGACTCCAAGGGTATTGCTTTTTACAATCTGGAAATATATTTGCTTTATGTACTGTAAATAAATAGTGTGGTTTTTCAATCTATTTTAATCCATGCCTATTTTTTCTCTTTCATGATAAGCACCATCTTGTTGGAATTTGCAAGTACTGAAATAACGAATACTGAGAATATTTTATTTTCCAGGTCTTTGGTTTCAGTGCAGCCCCTGCTGTGCTATTAATATAGCTCTTTTGCCAACTATAAGAATCAAAACAAATGCATATGAAACCATGTAAGATTCTGTTCCTCTTCTCTCTCCAATAGAAATTAAAATACCTGCAGCAAAACAGAATCACACCTAAGAGTCTAAGTTTGAATTAAACCCCAGAGACTTTGGCTGCTCTAATATCCCGGTTATGTAAAACTTAAATGGAGAGAAGTGCTTTTCCTTGTGTTGTGTTGTGGTGACAATTCTGGACCTGATCTGAATCTGCAACTGCTGACAGTTGTGGGAGAGGATAAAGTTAACTGACAAGTCAACTTGAAAACAAATGTTCTTTTAAGATTTAGAGGAGTTAAAGGACAGAAGGAGAGGGGTAAAATGATTAAGCTATCGCTGGGCTGTAATGAATATACTAGTGCATATTAGAAAGGTATTTTAAAGCTGCTAGCTGGAATAGC
This sequence comes from Pomatostomus ruficeps, assembly GCA_013400735.1. Lineage (NCBI taxonomy): Eukaryota > Metazoa > Chordata > Aves > Passeriformes > Timaliidae > Pomatostomus > Pomatostomus ruficeps. The sequence continues at coordinate 86,041 of VYZT01029263.1, read as the reverse complement.
TGCATCATTTCTTGTTTGTTGGGACAGCAAGTCTCAATTTGCTGTGGATGGTACCAGTTTTTGCTGTGTCAGATCACCATGGGGGCTGACAGCTTGCTGGGGACTACAAGCCATTGGGCTGACTGGGCAGGGTCCTTGTCAGCCAGGGCATGTCCCACTGGCTCCAGAGAGGAAGCTGTGCAGACTGGGGAGGGAGGGGGCAGTCCCCAGCCCAGGGTATTGGTGTACTTGGGACCCTGACTTGTCATTGTTAGAAATTCTTGTCCTACCAAAACACACTCCCTTTGCTGAGTCTCCTGCATGTTTCTGTAAGTCAGTAATATCCAAGACAGGCCACTGCACCCAAAAGGAGCTGCTTTCCTGAGGGTCACTATCTTTATAATGATTGGATTCTGCAAAAATGAGCTTCCTCTATCCATAAGCCCCCACAGAACTGTACTTTTTGCAAGTCTCCATTGCAAGCCTGTCCTGTCCTGCCACGACAGAAGAAATGCTTTGTGCTCGTCTCTGCAGCACCCCCACATCATCCTCTGAACCACAAGGGCTCAGTGTTGCTTGATGTGTGCTCCAGATCCGTGGGGCAGGTTAGGAAGTGATGCTTCATGATAGGTACTAAATGCTTTGTCTTCTATGTTTGTACTAAGCAGGGTGGGAGTTGCAAACTTCAAGAATTGATGGATTCTTTTCACAGTGTGCAGTTCTGGAATGTATTGTAATATTTCTCTATTCCTTTTCTTAGTTGCATCTTGCTTTTTGGGGTTCCAAATTTTGTCTTTGTTTTATGCTGCCACTCACAAGTCTGTATAAGGTCCCACTCAAGGAAACTAAGGTTTGGATGCCACAAAGAGAAGAATCCTGGGCTCTCTAGAAATGGCCATTTTTTTCCTGTAGAATACATTCCCTTGTACTTGTTTCCTTATGGCAGAGGAAAGAAAAAGGATTTTGTAGCAATTGTATAGGGGAGGGGGATGGAGAATTGACTAATCTTGTCTCTTTATCATTCTTCCTGTCAAACATAATTATTCTTGCTCTTATGGGGCTTCTAAACAGTCACAATTAGGAATCATGCTAATAATGTCTGTTGTGACATGGAAATGCACTTCATTGCTTACTTCCTCATGACTGTGTTTTAGTACTCTGCAAAACATAGTATTCTTTCCTGGGGCATTATGGAGTAGGAAAGAATAGGAAAGGAGTGGCTTTAGTGCCAAAAGATTGCCTCTGGAGGACTCAACCTACTTTCCCAACTCTGCAGTTGAATGACTTGACCTACAAACAGACCAGGCATGAGGAGTGCTCGGCACCAGGGATGCTGAGGTTTGAAATCTGCTCCTGAATAGTCGAAACTGAGGCCACATTTTTATAGAAAGCTGTCTCTGATACCGGGCTCTGACCTTCTCACATTTCTGCCCCTTGGACCTGCATTCTTAGGAATTGAGCTGTCCCAGCTTTTGTTTTGAAATACTCAAAGTTGGATCTTGTTTTGATGCACAGAAAAGCAGACTTGCTGTTGGAAAAGTGATGTACACCATTACTTCACCAGTAGCAGGAATCAGATTTAGGAATACCATCACCAGGAGCACTAGCCCCTTAAAGCCAGAGCTAAAGGGGCAGTTTTGTGGCAGCTTTTGTGCCACTGAGGATCTGATCCTCAGTTATGTTGCCTTGTGCTCCTGAATGCAAATAAGAAGAGCCAAACATGACACACCTATTTTTCATTGACTGGATCAAGACAGTAGGCTGTAGGAAGGAAACTGATAGGTATTGTTCTTTGGAAAGAGAGTAGGGAAAATAAAGATGCAAAGACATCCAAAGATAGATATGTCTTTCTTTCTTTCCCTGAAATTTAAGTGCTAGTTTTGTTTGGCAGAAAGCTTTCCACAAAGAATCCCTGAGTTAGAAATCAATACTTTTGATTAAAAACCATTGCTGAATAAGTATGATCTGTCTGTAGCATCTAGCAGTTAGGTTTCTTTTACATCTTTGTTGTCTTGTTTTGTTTCTTAGCCCAGTGGAGTTGTTGGGTGTAGGGAATGTGGTCAGAGAAATTAATTGTAAATTCCCTTGCTCTTCTGAATGTATTCTTTAACTCAAATGGGACAGTTAAGACCGGTTCTGGAACCAGTTTATCTGTGCTATATAAACTAATTCTAATCGGAGTTGGCACAATTCTGCAAACTCCTTGAAATGGTCACAAAGTTGTTTGTGAGAGCTCTGCAGGATAATTTCCCCTTTGCTTTCCCATATGTCTCAAAAACTTCTGTTCTGTCAATGCTCTTGTCATACTCTTTGCTGACCAGAGATTACATTAAAACAAAATCTCTTAATATTAGAATGTACTTCTTTATTCCCTTCAGCTTCCCTGACTCATCGAACCCAAAACTAGTGTCATTGACCTAACAGATTAAGCAGTTCATTAGCATTCACATTTTCAATCGTGTATATCAGCTGTTTGTTTCCACTACTGTGTGCAAAATTCCCTTGGACTACAAAGATGACTTTGATCAGACACTTTGAACTGAGGCATCCCCCAGAGAAAAAAGATCCTGTAAATCCAATGTCAGTGTGGTACTCAGTGTGATGCATAAGATAGTTCCATATTCAAAAGCAAAAGGTTATGAAAGTGGATAGAAGCTAAACGAAGGAATAGCATGTAAGCAGTTCAGGCAGAACTTTTGTCCTCAATGTGGGACAATTGGAAATTTTAAAGAAACCAGTGGTCAGCAAGATAAGAAAAGATACATGAAGAGCTGTTCTGGGCAACTGCTATAGAGAAAGGTAGCTGATGTCAGTCATGGGAAAGATCAACAGCATTGTGCCAGTTAAATATCACTTGACAACTTTCTTTAGAATCTGCTTTTAAAAGTTTGTCTTGTTTCAGAGGGCCCAAAGTGGAAAAACATCAGAGTAAGAGGCTCTGATGAGAAAATAACAAGGTATAGGTACATTCCAACTAGGAGATGACTTACATATTAATACAATGAAGCACTTGGATCCTTTGTTTTTACTGTCTCTTAGCATGGAGCAGGGAGGGCTGGGCAGGTCTTGAGAAAACAGTGACTTTTAAATGGCTTCTGAAAAGCAAGTATATTGAATAAAGGAAGAAGACTGCTTCACAGGGACTGAAATTGTCTGTACTAGCAGATCACTGGAAGACAATGCAGTGGATCCTTGGATGATCTGCAGTTTTTGCAATTGTTAGAACAGTAGTTTCCTACTTGAGTGTTTGAGTGTTGAGATGTTTATTTGTTAGGTCATGCTGGACAGCATGAACAAATAAATGAGAAGATTCAAAGAAAAGCATTGGGAAAGCAGGGGATATGGGAAAGACGGTGCTCTAAGCTAAAAAGAAGCAGCAAATTACAATTTTAAAAGTTAAGAATACTCAGTGTTGCTGTGTTTCTTGGTGTTACTTTTGTATTAGTATATCTTACTTCAATTTCATGTGCATTGAGATTAAACACCAAGAGATGGAACACTCCACTGCAAACCAGGGTTGGGCCTGGGCACCTTTGCATCTTCTGCTCGCAACTTCCCAGCAAAGACATTTGACTTTGTTGCTTTACAATCTGTGGGTTTGGGGCAAAGGGACAGGACAGAGGTTTAAAGGAGATATAAGGTTTTTACTTTGAGAAACATGATCCAAGGATGGACTGGAAAGCTGTAAATCAGAATTCAAGGTGAATGTAGATATCACCTAAAGAGCAAGCTGCTTTGTGAAAAGGTGAATGCCTCTCAGTGTCTGACAACCTATCTGCATCATGTATTCACCTTTGAGGAGTAAATGTCCTCTAGGCATCTTTAGCCTTAATTATAAACATTACACACCAAACAATTCTTTTTGCTATTGTGATGGTTGATGTAGAGGTGAGGCTTTCTCCAAATTCAGAGTTGTAACAGTAGAATATTTCCATTTAGTGCTAGGGAATTTTGAGACCCCAGAAGTGCTCTTGGTATGTATCTTAAGGCTGTGATTTTCTTCTCGGTCATCTCATTATCCTTGTCAGCTTGAGTGGGATTATTAGTCTTCTTTTCCTATTTATCTATTTAAGAAGATATATCTCAGCCGACCTATGGCTCAAGTATTCAGTGGCTTACAGAGAAGCTATGACTCCATTGTTCTGTGCGCAAATCCAAGCTGCATGATAAACAGAATTGTGCAAGTCAGCCCTTTGACAGAGAGTTAGGGTGGACAGAGCTAGGAGATGTCAGCAAGACATTTATCCTTGCAGTTTGGGACTGCACAAAGTACTGTCCTGGCTGTCTCCAAACTGGATTGCCTCTACTAATCAGCTAAACATGTTTGGAAATGTTTCCTGGCACTGAGGCTGGCCATTGCAGGATGGTCTGTCTGTGCTCATAAACATGCAGAACAAGATGGTTGTATGAAAACTGGGCATTGGGAATGGTCATATTCTAACCCCTAAGCTGTTCTCAGAATAATTTGGAAGACTGCTAGTTAAATGAGAAAATTGTACTGGAGACAGTTCTAATAGTTTAGAATTGCAGATTACCATGTTTCAAAGTCTAGGAGTACACCCTGCCTCCATTTAATTTGTTAACGTAGGTATATGCTCTATTTTGACTTATATCATGTCAGTCTCTCCAGTGTTTCTAAAACATTTTACAAGCAATTCAGAGAAACAAGCCCCTCAAACAGAGATAACTAACTTATAGTAATGTAAGTAAGCTTAAAATGCTGTTGGAAATGGGCTGCTTAGTTCTGGTGCTGTGTGTGGTCAATATTTCAAGTAGAAGTTTCTCATACTGGTGATTGACATGCCACTGGTGAACAGGAGATGGGCTCTCCCAACCACTGCAGGTATGCTGATTGTGGGTCTAAAGCTAGCAGTGTTAGAGATCAAATCTGAAGTATGCTAGATGCAAGGTTTGAAGCTGCCGCCATTAAGTAAATCATGTAGGAAGACCCCAGAGCGTCTTTCCTCTTAAGAAGCTTTGTGTTAAGAAGTTAAGAAAAGGAGATCTCTCATTTGATTCCAGTTTGCTGTGTAGATGTCTCCCATCCACTTCCCCGTAGGGAGCATCGTTATATTTGAAGCAGGAAAATTGTGAGTGAAGTTTTCCAGATTTCAGCACCCGTGTGTGACAACATAAAACCGCATAAATCTTATTGGGAAAGAGGGGCAAACCCAATCTCATTGAGCTTCATGTTCCTGATTAGTATTTTAGCAATATTAATGCTCATTAACCTGCTACATGGTCTTTGAGAGGTTTAGTTGATCATTACTTCTAATAGTCTTAGAGATGTTGCCGCAGGATACTAGAGAGAAGGGAGGATTGCCATCATCATGGGACAAAGAGTGTAGGGAAAGGAGAAGGGCAGAGGGATGAAGGAGCAATTGCTAGGATCTGTGAAAGAGCAATGTCTGTTTGCTTGGCTGCTGGCCCCTCTGCATATTAACAGGGTGATTGAAATGGCTGTCTCTGTGGTGCTTGGGTGTGAGGGACCTGCTTCCCCTTGCTTGTGTCTCTCCACTGTTTGTCTTGGTCCTTTGCTCCCACTGCTCTGCGGTGCTCCTGCCTCCCCATCATGCGCATGCACCCCTCTGCTCGCAGCCAGGTTCATCAGAAAACAAGTGTGTCTCCATGGTAACAGAGAGACAGCTGAAAAATGGCAGCTAAATGCAGCTGCCCCTCATTTAATATCGACTCTGGCACTGACAGAACAGATAATGGGCAATAACACACCATTATGCTGCAGGGAAATGAAATGCTTCAGCAGACGCCTGTCATGCTGCAGGGATTTATTTGTTACTGTACCAGCAGAGATTTCTCTCCCCTTCTGTCTATCACTTTCTCTCATTCCCTCTTCTTTTTCTCCTTCTTTCCTTTTTTCCTGCCTGTTTTCTCCACTCGTTCCTTTTGATTTCCACTGTTTCTTTGTTTTCCTTCTTTCTTATTTTTCTCCTTTTCCCACCTCTTTTCCCTCTTGCTTTCCTTATCATGTTCTCTGACTTTTATTTACCTTGGATTTATTATTTCTGGTGTTGAATAGTGCTGTTTGTGAAGCCCAAGAGTTCTGTGAAGCTCTAAGAATTTTGTACCTTTCAGACTTCCCATTTTCTCCCTAGTTCTTCTCCTTTTTGTCTGTGTGCACATGTCAGTATAACCCTAGTAAGGACGAAGTTTTCTGGATGAGCCTTTTACCAACATATTTCTGTGGGCTGTGTTTTAATTTGGCAAATATAACACAATGTAAGGCAAGTTTTTGATGGAAATGTAGAGGAAAGAGCTAGTGGAAGGGATGTACTGCTTCTTGTGGTGCCAGAGTTTGTGACCACAGCTGACCACAGAGTGCCCAAACATTGGGCAGTTTATACCTAGGTTGTGGAGCATACTGGTTTCTAAACGGTTCCTAATGTTGTGACTCTTTCACATGTTAATCATTCAGGGTTAGTTTCACTTAGTAGCTGCTCTGAGTTTAGTTTCTTTAAATGTCCTGCTTGTGCAAATCTGAGATGAAAACAAGGGACACTGATGATAGCAAGTGATCCTCTCTCAGGATTTTAAGACCTGTCCCTCTGCAGATAAAGCTTTGAACTAAACAATAAACTTTCAGGTATCTACATTTTAGCTGGAAGAAATAAAGACCTGTGAAACTCATTACTTGGATACAAAGGCTGCTCTGACATCAGTAAAAGGGCTCTCTGTGGATGCAGTTCATGCAGGCAAAGGCATGCTCTTTTCAGTACAGACTATTTTCTCCACATTTGTAAAGAACCTTGAAATCCTCATAGACATATAGTCATGTGGGTATAGTTGCATCTATGGGAGTGACCTTCACCGACCGTCAGGGTCTAGACATGCACATGATGAGTAGTGGAGCTTTCATCTTCTCCCACAAAATGTACACCATCTGTGCAGTATGAGTTCCTAATCATATGATGTGGCAGAGCTCTTGAAGCTGCCCAGTCCCTACTTTCTGCAGCTAACATTGTAGCTATGTCCAGGATCACATCACATCAATCCCTGTCTCATGGTAGTGTCCTGGAAAACATGCCTGATGCAGAACCTGTTTGACTTGACTTGCTTGTACCCATGACTTTATTAACCCAGGTATGCAAAGAGCTCATTTGAATACAGATAATACAGGTATCTTCTATAAATTCTTTTGTTAGTGTGCCTGGGCCCTTATGAAAAAAACCCCGTACTAGTGGAGTTGTATTTTCTGCCAGTATAATGACATCTTCACTCATGATTTTGTTCTTGTTGATATGATGATTACAGGGGATATATTGGATGGATTTTTTTTGTACACCCAATTGGTGTCTGTGCCATTAAATCTTAAGGTAGGAATAGGCCTAAATTCTCTAAGTGATGTATTATACACATTGTGCAATATGGACCTAGAATAGTATCATTCTTCTTTTCCCTGAGCGTGATGGAGTGAGCAAATCTAGCTAAGCAGATTTTTAGAAAGCAAATTTTTGCTCTATTGCAATAGAGTTTTAGCAGTACCAACCTTAGAGACTCCCTTGTTATTCTACCACAGCCTTGTTGTTCTAACCCAGTCTTTGATAAAATACATTAATTGTGTCTTGCAGATCATCTACATTTTTGGTACTTGGATAATTTTTGTTTTAAAATTCCAGGGCTTATTGGAGTAAGTGCCCATTGCTTGAATCCTGGCAGTTTCCCAGAAATATTTACACCTCCAAGTAAAATCTGTACACTGACTCCTAAGTTTTCCAAGCTGACAGCTCTATCTGTGATTTGTGACAAATCAGGGTGGGAGGAATCTTTAATACAATAGCAGGTAAGATAATAAATGCTAGGGGAAAGCAGATAATGAGAAAGAAGGAAAGATCCTTTTGGCTTATGTCCTGGCACACCCCCATATCACTGCAGAGGAGCTTATTTGAGAAGAATATTTCCAAAATATCAGCATACATTCTAGGTACCTGATTTTATTCACTGCTTCACTGCAAATGTAGAGCATGTTCCTCAGAAGTCCATTTAGGACTCACACATGAAATAGGCAACTTTGAGATGTCACAGCTTGATGTGCAGTTGAGTGGTAAACTAACATTCATCCTCACTGATACTTTGGTTATGTTCCAGTAGACTTTGGGAGCAGCAGTTAGGCAGCTATGGGTTTCCTGGATTTTCACTACTTTTTCTGTGTCTTTAAAACTAATTCCTACTGTAAGATATTAAAACAGTAGGAAACTGATTTCTGCTTTAGGTTTCAAAGAAAGCAACTTGGAGTCCAAAAATCCTTCATTGATGTAATTCCACCCACTTCTCTGAACTAGGAGATTTTCATGTATGAAGGCTATTCAGAGTTCTCTCTCCACAGTTGAAATGACTGTAAAACTGAAGCCCATTTCAATAGTGTGCCATGCCAGCATTTTGAGCCATGGTGCTTATTATTAAAATAAGCAAACATGGAAATGTCTTGAGGGGTTTTTTTGCCTTTTTTTTTTCTTTTTCTTTTTTTCCCTCCCACTCTCCCAACAAACCTGCAGTCATTAAGTGCCATCATGAGAGAGGAATCTGCTTGTTAAAAGAAAAGCTCTGATTTTTAAAAAAAATTCAGTTATGAAGAATCCCATCAGGAGCAGGCTATGATTAATACACATAATTGAAACAAATTGCAGCTAACTGCAGAAAAGTGTCTCCTAGCTGCTGACAGAAAGAAATTGCTGACAGCCTTTTCCCATTCAACGAAGAAAAGAGAGAGAGGGAGAAGGGAGCCCTGCCCAGCCCATGCAAACACATGGCCATTGTGTGCGCATGCACGTTCAAAAGCACTGTGTGACCAGTGCACATGTGTGCCACTGTACATGAACCTGCATGTGCAGACAGGCCATACGTGCAGGTGCAAACCCAGCTCTGCATGCACTTGTAGTGGCCGTACCTGTGTGCATGTGGGATCCTGTGTGTCTGGATGCCAGCTTTGCCGAACGCGCTGCGTGCCACAGGCACTGCCACCACAATGTCAGCCTGGTGAGAGCTGCTCTGGAGGCACCGTGTGCTCCACCACAGAGAAGAGGCTCCAGCTGCATGCATGCTTGCAGACGTGAAGTCATGTATTCACATGTGAAAGAACAGAGACTCTGTCTTCTACAGGGAGCCCTTCCTCTGGTTTTATATTTAGGAGGATAAGGCAAGTCAGTTCTGGCTTTTAAAATGTCTTTCATCACTGCCCAGTTCTTCTGTCCCGTTCACCTGTTGTTTTTAATGCTCCCTATCTGTCATTAACAGCCTAAACAGAAAACACGTAGACTCTGGAGATGAGTCTGAAGCTAAGAGAGCTGTCTTTGACTGAAATGCCATACAGATGGCTAATGGGCATGCATTAGAGCTTTGTCTGGTTCAAAAAGTTGCTCTGGAGAGGAATTTAATTTTCATAGTTCATTCTGTTGCTGGCTTCTGCTAAGACAACCAGTGACTGGGTTATGCTGATTGTTTTGCAATACACGTTTATCACATATGAGCCGTTTATAACTTGCCCATCCAGTGATGTGCTCCCCCACAGCCATGCGGCTGCTTCAAAGTAAGCAACTCAGTGCACTGAGTGGGCCACAAAAATACAAGTCAGCAGAAGGCAATGTTAGAGACCTCTAGAAGATTGTTAGTAAGCTCTAACAAACTGGCTGGCAAAAACTGCAATGAGGTTGATGATCTAATACTAACTGGACATATGATTTTATAATCTGAGCTTTTATTCACCACTGTATAAGGACATTTTTACTTTTTTAGAAATAAGAAGGAACATCAAGTATGAGTTATTTCCAATATATCTGCCTTAAAAGCTGCTTGCTATGGTGTGATGCCAGTTGGTAAAAAAAATTTTTCTCATTGTAATTTTGCCCTTTAAAATAAAGCCATGAAGTCTGTTTGTAACCACATGCATAAGTGTTATAAAAATAACCTGCTTGAACTGGTCCCTAATCTGTTATTCCTTCTCCCTCTCCCACTGAGCTAGTATTCAGTGTAAACACATTAATATGAAGCAGTTAGCAAACAAACATTCCCTTATCAGAGGTGTATGTCGATCCCAATGGAAGCTTAACACCTCAGGCAGGCAGATGCAGCAGTGGGAAAATACCTGATAAACTCAGATGGTACAGGTTATGAAATGTGTTTATGAGTTAGTGATTCACCAAAGATGCAGCCAGGGAGGTGAAAGAGGGCTGAAACCATTGACATTTGAGGCTCAACCCAGGAAATGGTGCATTCGTCTCTAGCACTATTCAGAGAGCTTGGGAAGAGTCTGAGAAGAGTTCAATGAAAAACCCAAAGGCTGAAAGAATTTAAAATAATGCCAGGTGGGTGGTGCTGGAAGGGAGATAGATGACTTAGATTATTACCATAATAACAAATCACTCAGAAGCAAGCCAGACTGTGAATTTACCTATTAAAAAGCAAACACATGTACACTTTTAATTCTAAGAAAAAGCAAGCCAAGCTAGTGTATTCACACTGAGGCATGAGCTGCCTTGCATTTACTGGAGGGTGAGGTGATGCACGTGGGCAGCTGCCATGTAGTAGTTGATGTGATGTTTTCCACATGCTTGCTCAGCGCACAGAGGCACAAGAGCCCAACCAGGCTTACTCCTTGATGCGCAGAAGCCAAGTTTCCTGCTGCTGTAGTGTCTTTCTGCCCCTTTAAGACTCCCCTTGCAGCCAAGAAAGATCATGTCCCAATTGTGTTTTAGTCCTCAGTGGTTATGGAACGTTGATGCAGAGCTGTACATGCAAGGTATGTTCTGCTCTAGAAAGAGTAATTGTTACAGCCAGTAGAAAGAGCTCCATTTTATAGAGGTGAAAAAGCAGGCATAGGTGGAGTCTGGAGGTTTATAAGACTGGAGGGCTGTAACCACTTGAGGGATCAGCAGTGCTGACCACAGCCTGTTCTGACTGGTGCTTGCATGACTATCAGAAATTGTAGCTGGTGGGAAATTACAGTTCCTGTCAAGAATAATTTCTGTCTTTTGGGACTGAACAGCCTCAGTTCTGCCAGATGAAGCAATTTTAGCTCATATGTATAAACCACCCACAACTAAAGGACCTTTATGGAGTTGCTACAGTTCTTGTAAGAGCTTGAATATGAGTTCTTAATTTACGCTCACTGAGAAACAGAATCTTTGAAGCTAACAATCTTGTTTTACTAGATGCTATGAAATATTGAGAACAACACTAACATTTGTCTGCTGGTATCTCTGCAGCTTGAGAACTTTTTTTAACTAGCATTCATTGTGAAGGCCATTCAAGGAGACTTTGCCAAGTGAGGAGGGCACAACTATGTCTTATGATTTATACATTGTGGTAAGGTCAAGCAGGTCACTGAAGTTCAAAATCTTTTAACTTATCTGTAGGACAAAGGGAAGTGATGCTCTGAGAAAGTGTATAGGCAACAGCAGGAAAAATTATCATCCTCTGTGGGTTGCAGATGGTAAAGCTTAATGTTGCAAATTGTCAGGTAACTGTAAAAAAGCTTTCAGTATTGGTATATACTAAGTGCAGTGAGTTCTCTTCCTCCTTTGTCTTCCCAGACTAGTTAAGTTATACAATTTCCTTTTGTTCGGTCCCTTTGTGGTATTGATGTATAGTGGCAAACAAGAAAAAATTGTGTAAAATTGGAAAAAAATATTTAGTGAAGTTTCTTTACTTTTTTGTCTCAGGTTATCTATGTGTAATGATAAAATTGGATATATATGAATATCTAGATGGATCAAGCATATAAATTAATATAAAGTTATATGATTTAATCCTTCTTAATTTTTTAGCTCTGCAGAGTCAACAGAGTTGTGAGAAAATGTTATACCTTGTTCTGACATATGCTTTAACAGAAAAGCTCTTAAAATTACATTGCAAAGGCCAAATTTCACCAACAGTCCTTTTTCAGCAGCCCCATAATAGATCATGGCGTAGGGTATGGGTAGAATTTGTTTTGACAAAATTCTCTTGCTAGAGACAGCATGAAAGAAAGATTTCAGCTTCTCTGTGATTCTACAAAGTAGTGGCAGACATAGAGGTTACAGGAAAAAAGCCCACCAACACTTATTTTTTGTTGGAACTGAGCACATTTGACCAGAGAACTGTCAAGAGACAATTAATTTGGAGGCTCTTGAAGTTACAAATTGTCAGAGTCCACTTTCAGAATTGTCTTGTATTTTAAGCACAGTGATGTTTTTCACATAGCAAGGGCTTCAATGATCCTTCATGCTGGCCACATGCAAAGATACACAAGGGTTTGCTCTATGGGTTGTGACCAAAACTGCCATCCTAACTTCCCAAAATCTCTGACCAGCTTTTGGTTCCAAAATGATAAAACCATGGTGTCAGTGGGTTAATGGAGTTGTTAATGTGTGGGAAAAATGGGACAACAATTCAGTAAAACAAGGATTGGAAAATATTTTTAAAATATGCAAATACCCATGGTGTTTAGATTAGAAGGAGAGTCTTTGCTACTAAATAAGAAACCAAGTCCCAAAGCCACAGAAATCAAGACCCTCCAGGGTGAACTCATCTCCAGGAAAATAACGGCAGCACCTTTCTGAACTGAGAGATGTTTTTCAACAGTAGTTGTTGCACAAGGGCAGTGTCACATCTCCTGCAGAGAGATTTGAAAAGTAATTTTTATAGCAGTTGGGCTTTGCTTGTAAGAGTAAGAATTACATCAGTTCTGACCTTCCAGCAACAGGCTTAGGAAAAATAACATGAACACAGATACCAGCATGATCTCTGTCTTACATCCAGCAGTATACCCTCACTGATTGCCATAAAATTGCTCCTTATTTTTATCAAGGCCAATGAGTTCAGAGTTTGGCTTATAGTACTGAAGAGAGGCACTGATTTGGCTGTTGTTTTTTATTGTTTTTAGTTGATATGCAGTCTTGATAACGTGTACAAGGCTTTAATAAGATTGTGCTACCCAGTAGCTTGAACTAATGAAAGCAGCTGGGCTCATTTTTGGTGCTGTCACATCAAGATGTGAAAGCCATTTCATTGATGATATGAAGTTACTAATTTTGAATGACTTGATAGAATAGCTGTTATCTATTATTCCAAAGAGCATAGATAATTTCAGAAATGTATGAAAACAGATGAACTGATAAGTATATAAAGATACTTACAGTACATACTAAGCAGAATTTTTATTGCATTGAAATAAATGGATATAATATGTATATATCAAAAGACCACATGGGAATAGCTGAGAAAGAATTACAGTCATGACATATAATTTTTTCACTTGAATACAAAAAACCTCAACTATAATGAAATACCTAGTCTTATAATCTTTTTAGATTTGTTGAAATCTGGAGAGATCTTATATACTTCCAGTGATTAACTGGCATACTTTTGCCTGAATACCTTTTCTTTTCATCAGCATCACTACCAGCCAGAGATGCTAAACTGACACATTTATTGCACTGCTGTTGAGCTTCCCCCATTCTCTGACCTTAGGTGACTTTCTGTACCTTTTAACCCACTCCTGTGTCAGTCTTGTCTGGGTTGCATGTGAAATCTTCAAACGCATGCTTAGTTTTCCACAAGTGTCTAGATGAATTAGATGCTGCATCTAGATGACTTCTGTGGAGCTTCTGGCAAACTTTTTTTTCTGTGAGCTTTCTTCAGTGTCATCTAGCTTCTATTTTGAACATGTAAGGAATTGTTAAGATGGAAGAATATGTTCCTTTTGGAGGCTATGCCATTGCCATTCAATATTAGTAAGAAAAGAAAACGTGATAGTGGTAGGCTGTGTTCTTTTGCACATACAGGGAGACTACTGCACAAAAGATAGATGTCTCCTTTTTAAAATTAGGATGTGATTTCTGTGTGCCTAGGATCTGTTTCTGAAATATGAGATATGTTAGTCTTGATCTTCAAGTATGTTGGTGGTATGTACCTACTGCAGAAAATTCTGATAGTGAAAAGAGATTTCAGAAAATGCAATGTGTATGGTTTACCCAAGACTTATGCTGAGCTGGCAGCAGAACTGAAAACATGTAGATTTTCTCTGACCCTTTCCTGAGCAGCAAATCCCTTGACCAACTGGCTAGACAGTCCACTTTATGTTTAGGTGTTTGTGCCTCCCAAAAGAAGCAACCTTCTGCTTGGCCAGAACTGGAGGTGCACTCTTCATGGGATGCGCCTCCTTGTCATTATTAGAAGGGACTATTTGACAGTTTTATTATTTCTGATGTTTCTAACTCAGGCAATATTCAGTTTAGGTTTTTCAGTAAATGTATTAATGTGTGTTTTCTTAGGAACTAGTCCCACAACAGCAAAGGTATAGGAGGGCAGGCTGATACTTGTCTTCATCTCCTCTGCTCTGTATGCTTTTGTTTTCTAGTAAGGAACTTTGCTCTTTGTATCAGTTTTGGATATATTTATTCAGACATATATTTATTTGTGCATGGGCTTAATGTCATTATAAACATCACAAAGATGTTCCCTGTTCTCTATGCTTTTCGTTCTTGTTTTACATGACCCTTGTTTTTGCACATAACTTTGCTACAGCCAAGCTGTAAAGATGGTAATAAAGTGTGTGCATGGCAAAATAAGGTGGAATGAAACCCTTATATAGATGCTTTCTGTCATTTTTATATGCATCACTCTCTTCCTTCTGATATAGTGCTGTCTATAGTGATCTAGAGTCTTCCCTTCCTTCAGCTTTGTGTTTTCAGCATTGTGTTAATTGTTTGTGGTGCATGGGTTTTTCAGTGGCGTGCAGTGAGAAAGGTCAGCTGTCAGAAACAGGTCTGTCCACAACTGATAAGGCATTAGAGAGATTGGATTTGACTCATTAAGCACCTTCCCTGTAGGCATGGAGTCTGCACTGCTGCAGAAAAAAAAGTAAATCAGGAAGGAAAAAAGCCCAGGATGAAGTTGGAGCATGCGCCAGAAGCACTGGCACACCCTCCCTCTCACCCCCATGCACAGTGCCAGAGTTCTGTATGCTCCCACCACACTTGCATCCTCATGCTCTGTGGACATCTGTGCTTATGCCCTGAGGTTGTGTGCATTCACTCCAGGATTTACACCTGGGCAAGCCACACATCCATTTTTTTTTGTGTACATACATGTGTGTGTGTGTAAGTCCTCACGTGCGTGTGCCCTGAAGTGACATGGGGAAGGTGCATTTCATTCCTGCCCTCAGATGCTTGCTGTAAGTTGTATAAAGATGTTAATTATCCCACATTTTGCACGTACGCAAGTGATCCACTCCAGCCTGGTTTTGCGTGTTTCTTGCTCTTGTAAATCTCTTCACACTGAGGTTGCTTCCTTTCATGCTGTAGCAAAGGGCACACCTCCCCTTTATGTCTATCTATTGTGTTTGTTCAGCAGCACTTTGTCTGCCTTTCCACAGAAATATGCTGTATAGGCAACTGTCCTGCCTAAATTGCATATACATGTCCACTGCCCTGGTAAACATACATGGAACTTGCTGCTGTATACACATAGCAGAAGCCTAGCATGTTTCTCATTGCATACAAATACACACATTTTTGTCCCTAAATAATTACTGGTCAAAGCTGCTCTGCCAGCTTGTAACAGTCTCTTGCCCGTGGCTTTGTTTGAGAAGAATTGTTCTGCCTCACATTGGGTTTGGATACTGCTACTTCCATAAATGGTCTTACTGATGTCTCACAACGAGCATAAATGAAGGGCAGCAGTAGTGTTTGGCAGTGTATTTCGCTATCCTGGCAGTACTGGGGTTCCACATCTACACACTTTCCAGCAACACGGAAGCTGTAGGGAGCTGACATTATTGCAGCCCCTGTGATACCGCTCGCGCTGCTCTGTCCTGCTCTCGTCTCTTCCACTTCACTTTTGCTTTTCACCTTCCTTCACATCTCCCCTTTCCCATGGGCACGGCTTTCAATACCGCTCACTGGTATTGAAAAGGATAATTTTGTGGATCATTATTGTGTTATTACAGTGATTAGCGGTAACTATTTTTCTACTCCCACTTCCCGCTGGAAGGATGCCCAAAGGGCTCCCTGCTTAGCAGCAAGCGCGACGCTTGCTGGAAGGCTGCTGCCAGCACAGACCCATGAGCATGCAGCAGCACACGCTCACCTCTGGCAGTGCTGCCTCTGTCCCTTCTGCCTCTTTCTTTGTGGGCTTCCATCAGTTCTCTAAAATAGTGCTGTTCAACAGAAGCAGGAATTTCTCCTCCTTTTGGGCTCCTTACATGTGCTTTTGTTCTGAATGCTTTCTTCAGCTTTCTCTCAGTGTTGATGTAAATAATTTTTTCATTCCTGTGGTAGTCTTGGAAGACTTCCTCTGACAGCCTTCATGTTTTTTCCCCCAAGCAGCACTAAAAATACCACACGTGTGGGGAAGACTGCGATAGCTACCTAATGTTCTTCTCTCTAATGGTATGATATTTTACTAAGGTCAGAAAATTTTGGAGAGACTTTGTCTTCAGTGTGGTAAGGAACAAAAATGCCAAGTGCACCCTGTTTTAATAGCTGAATGTTAGTGCTCTTGAATCTGCAGCCAGTAATAAACAGGTCTAAATGCTTCAAATCAAGATTAATATTTGGTGTTTGACTTCTGATTTTTAATAGGTTTGAAGACTAAAGGTAGTGTGAAGTTGGGAATTGCAAATGGGATGCAGATTGCTGCTGAAGAATAGTAACTCTCTCTTAGAGAATGAATATAGAGTTGCATGTAGGCCTACAAGTTGCTTCAGGTTGTTGTTTTGTTTTTATTAAAAATTGGTCTGTACAAAGAAACAGCACTTTTGGTCTAGAATACATAGATGAAAAGCTGGTGAATTAGGAGCTTAACTCTATGCTTGCACACTCTTACCCTGCTGTACTGTCACGTGTGCTCTACACAGAGGGGTAGGTGGGCCAGGTAGCAACCCAGCAGTAGAGACACCTCTGTGAGAGCAGGGCTGATGAGTACATTAGACCTTGAGCTTTATGATCACGGTACTGGGATGTTCTCTCTCGTCAGTTTGCACTTTGCTGAACTTAAGGAAACGTTTCTATGGGGTGATGTGTTCAGTGACTGACATCCTTATGTTTTAGAGTGATGCACCAGGAAAATAAGAAAAACCATAAAAATTGCAGTGAAATAAAAACATAAGAAAAAGTAAATGCAGCAGCAGTGGGAATTGTCCTCACCCACGCTTAGCACTGAGGAATCTAGAGGAGGTCTTATACTCAGCAAATCATCATCATATCTCTTGACAAAATTTGTAGCAATACCTTGCTTTTTCTCTACCTTTTGGAACTGTGAGTGAGAATAGCAAAATTGTTTAGAGAAATGAAAAGTATACTTTGTTCAAGCAAAACAAATTGTGAATTTATATGACTAAATGAAATTCTTTCAGGCAAATTATTTTAAAAATTGATTTATTCAGTATCATTCATTTCCAAATAAACATGTTTCATGCTTTCATTTCAAAATGGAGCTCAATTTTTTTTTAAGAAATGTATTTTTAAGGATGTGGAAATCAAAACTTTTAAATTTCATTTTGGATTAAAAAGACATTGCCACAGAATTGGTTTATTAGTCTCTATGGTCAGCTGATCAGAACATAAAGAACAAGCTCATCTCTAAGTACATAGTGCCATGGTCAGACCAATACCTGGAGTTTATTGTTTCTGTAACAGAGAATGCAACATCAAACATTGATACCAGTATAATTTTTTTGTATTTATCAAACAATGGAAAATAAGTGGAGAAGAGGATGCTCAGGACACTTTGTACACTGCATATACACTGGATTGGTACAGGGCTTCTTCTCACAGATGTGGAGCATTTCTTGGTTTTCAGAGTTTTATTAAACTCACAGAGTGTTCTTTTCCCATAGGTCTCCGGGACTTAATCTATATTTGTGTTATCTTTATAGTACAGATGGAGACAGCTGAGGTTAATTAAGTGCCTCAGGTTGCACAGCGAATCAGTGACAAAATTGATGATAAAATGCTGGGGTTCTGACTTCCACACCTCTGCTTTGTCATTTAGATCAATTTTGATGGGCAATTTAAAAAATGATGTTACAAGACATATGCTATAATCATTTGTAGACATATGTCATTTATTCATTTCCATTTTTGTAGTATTAATACTTTTGTCATCAAAACATTTTAGCAAAAAAATTTTATGGTTGTTTTTTAGCTATTTTGTGTGCAGTATTGGAGAAAATTCTTCAGACATTTCTGTTTTGTGCTTCTCTTTAGAAAAAGACAATCTGTGGTTTAGAGAGTGAGTAGGGAACCTGTGGATCATATAATTGGCAAATAATCTCTGTCTATGCTCAGTATGTGGTCTAACTTGGAGACTTTGTGTGATATAACTGATTTATGTTTTTTCCTCTCAGAAGAGATTTTATTAAAAGACTGTAATATACTGTTGAGTGAAAAGGAGATTCCCAGCATTGACAAGCAAAACATCTTTTCATTTGTGTGAATATTTATTTATTTAGAGGATAAGATCTTTAACTATATATTTAATAGGGGCATGCTCATACTTCAGAAATATAAGGCAGTTGTGCTTCTAACAGGCTACTAGCTCTGCCACTGTTAAGTGACAGTGATATATGAAAACTGCTTTTTACATTTCGTATATGTCAACTATTTTGAGGATCAGGAGCATAGGGAAAATTTCTCCTTTCTTTGAGCTAAAGATTCAGGCACTGTCATCCCTCTTCCTTTCCTTTGCACTCAGACTTTGCTGTGCAGTGGTCCAAATTCATCAGGTGAAATAAGTCACACTGCAGGGCTGGTTCTGGACCTCTTAGGCATGGTTTGCAGTCCCACAGGTCAGAGCCTCCTCTATGTTGGAGCCAGACCAAAGAGCATCATCCAAGGACACAGGCAGACAAAAGCAGAGGTGGAATCTGCAGCTCCAGAGCTCTCACGCAGTATCTTCAGATTAAACAGTTCTTCCTCTTGTTTCCATTAAGAGCTTAGCTGCACAGGGAAATAACAGATTAGTCAGAGTTGACCAAAAAACCCTGAACATTCGTTGTATTGCCAAGTCTCCCCAATCTCTTCTGGGTTTAAATTTGAATACCTTTTAACTAGCATTCTGCTTTAGACTCGAAGAGTAATGGGTAAAGTAGTAGATAAGAGAGGAGAGGGCATGATTCATGCTAGGCACTTGATGTTCTCTGGTGGAACATTAATGCTTCCTTTGCTCTTACTGGTGAGGTGAAAGAGCTTTTTGCATTAGATTAGAGCTGCTACACTACATGCAAAATTTGAGTTTGGCATTGAAAGAGCACTGGCTCTTGAGTGCATCTCATCTTTGCTGTGGGCTCCTGGGCTAACATTGCTCTTTGCATCTCTTAAACATGATGGGAATGGTTGTCTTGTATTGATTCTTCCCCCACTGTTTCTGATGTTGTTATGCCGATTCCTCTCTGCTTCCAAGATACAAGTTATGTAGAAGTAGTAAGTGAGCATGAGGGGCCTGAGGAAACAATAAATGACACTATTTCTGAAAAATGTAACATTAGCCAGAAGGGTTTGAAGTTAGTAAGCATTTAAGAGACTACTCTTTTTACTGTAGGACTCCAGCTCAACACTTAATTTTCTCCATTATAACATCATTCTGTGATTTTATGGACAATTTTTTTTCCAAAAGCAAACATTCTTTTTCTCCTAAAAAATTATTCTTATAATTTCCTTGAGGTGAGAAGTCATACTCTTTTTCTAAGGTTTAATCAATGCAATCAGTTCAGTCATCTCATTATGACAATAATATGACTTATATGTTCTTACTTTATGGTTTGTGGAATATAAATGCAGGCTATGATATGGCTCTCACAGCTTCCACACATCAGTATCACTGTTGGTGGTGCTTGGAAGACGCTTCATGAACTGAAGAATGTATAGTACACTATTTCTAATGTAGTTAAATGATTAAATAAGATCTGTAAGCCTTTTAAAACCACTATTTGAATATTGAGACCACAAAACTGTTCTTGTGAGGGAGAAAGCACAGGACCTTATGAGAGAGTCTGATGAGTGGTGTTACTGATTGGATCAGGTGGTATGAAGAATGGTTAGACTAGAAAAAACCAATTATTTGAATGTATTATTTTTCTTTTCAAAGACTAGAAAGGAGGAATTTACCAAAAGGATTAATGGAGGATGCAGTAATCTGCTGTTTAGCCCCTACTGGATTCTGTCACCATGTCTTTAAAATAAAAGCCTGATTGTTTATTAAACTACTCAACTTTGAGGTTTTTTTAAATTACATGAATCTGGGCAAGTTGTTTTGACCACTTCTGAGAGCTTTCATTAAAGTTTTAGCATTTAGTTACTAGACAACTTTTTTGGAAGGTGAAGAAAATTGTTCACTTTGTCCTTCAGAAGTGTTGGCTGACTTATTTTCTGTTATATTTGGTGAACAGTTTCTCCTCCCCTAATCTCTGAGGGAATATCAGAAAGTGACTTGAAACATAATTTGTTAGTTGTTCTGTAATGTTGAGGATGATAGCTATTATAGATGACTCCCAGGACCCTTCTGCCCAGAACAGAATTACCTCCTAGTGGAGTTGATGAGAGTTTGTCCAGCCTGGAGTTCTGCCCCATCATGCCTTGGTCTTTTGCAGCTTGTTGTCTAGAACAGCTTCTAAGACTATTTTCTCCTTAGTTTATATAGTTCATAGGTAGAGTTGATTCTTTCCAGACTTTGTTATGATTTGGTTAAAAAAAAATTCAGCTCAGTTATAATTTTAAAACTTTAGGCCTGTTGTTTATGGTGTAAGAATTAGTGTAGAAAAGAGGCAAAGATATGTGTGCTGGCACAAAGCTGTCTAGTCAGGTCCATATTCACCTATATAGTTACCAACAGGAATAGCTTTAATTTCAGCAGTACAGGAAAATTGGCACAATATTTCTTCCCAAAGCCCTCAGTTCAATTGTACTTGCTAGGATTGTGATGTTAGCCAGTTATACCATCAGAAATAACTTAGACAGTTTCTTTGTGTTAAATGTCAGGCTACTGAAAGCACAGCTGATGCCCCAGTACTGAAAGCCACAGTAAGTTCACAGCTCTGTTGTAATACTCTACTGATTCTACGAGCATGTGCTTGGGTGAGCAGGGCCCATCATTCAAGCAGCAGTACTAGTGCCAACTTCTGGCTTTCTTTTTTGCCTCTGTGCAATTAAACCTTCTGCATATATGTATCTTATAACAATCTTTTAATGCACTAACTTAATTATCCACAATACCTTTTGAGTACATTGATACTTTTCTGTAGATGTTCTGGATTTGTGGTGAAGTTGATTGTTTTGGTTGTTTTTGTTTTCCTTCTGCCATGGTCAGTGGTAGTCCTCTATTTGGATAAAAATTCTGTGGTTACTGGCTGACTTCGGAAGCAGATTTTTTCTTAAGACAAGTTGCATAACTATAGGATTCTCCAGAGTTAGACACCTGTTAAATGGTAGGGAGAAAAAGTTCCTGTAAGTATGATTTTCCTTGTTGACTGCTGTTTGACAGGTCAGGGGAGTACCTGGCTGTTCTTCTGCCTCCATTGCTAATGCACACTGCTTTGGCAGAAGCCTAATGCATGCAGACCATTCCTAGATCATCAGACAGCACCAGCTCCTCTGTGCAAAGCAAAGCAAACCACTCAGGTAAGATAAACCTCATCGAACAATGGAGTGGTTATTAATTTTGAAGCCATGCAGAGTTTGCTCTCTTCACTGATAGAAGACATGCTCTGGTGTTGACTGTAAACCAAACCCCAGTAAGAGAGGGACTGCCTCACAGAACACCTGTAATGCAGTGAAGGTGAGAGGGTTGAGCAGCTGACCCTTGGTTTTAGGAGAGCTACTTGAGGAAAGTCACTGCCCTTTTTATATTTTTCTAATTATTTCTTAATTGTGTCTGGGGCCAAACTTCCTGTTACATGAGATGCTGCTTCTGTTGAGTATTAAACTTCACACCCCTGAGCCAAAAGAGTGCTTCTAGGGTTTGCTGTTTTCAGCTTTGCAGTCATGAAGTATTTATTTTCAGGCATCATCCAAAACTTTGGAGGCTGCTTGCTCCACACCTTAGCTGGGGTGACTTCCTGGCAGGACTAGAGAAAAATGTGAGGTTGGTTTTCCTCCACTAATGTATGAGAACCTCTGGAATGAGCCCAGGGTGGAGAGATAGGAGCTCCTGAACTCAAATGCTTTCTCTATTATTGATTTTCTTGGTGGCTCTAAGTAAACTCATTAAAATGTCTGTGCATTGGTTTCCTCACACATAAATCAAAATGCCAAAGTTGTCTATTTCTTAGTGATGCTGGGAATTTTGAATATTCTCCTTCGTAGAAAGAGCTTTGACAGGAACAGCAACAGGGTTGCACATAAAAACTGAAGCTAAAATTGCCTTCTGGCTTTCCTGAACAGGCACTATAGCTAAGTACTGTATGGAAAGATTCTGGGATCTTTACCTCTCCAGGGGACCTGAGACTCAGCAAGCTCTGGGGTTTCTTCAGGGATGAGAAGAGCCAGGAACTTGGCTTAGGTACTTGTTTGCTGTGCTTTTGTTTCTGTTCCTGCATGCAGCCTTCGATATGATCTGATGGCTGGTTTGGGTTTTAAACAGGTGTCAGTCTGAGACTTGCAAAACTGCCTTTGTATTGTGGTGGTGATGGTAACTGCTTAATGTGCTGGGTGTGTCTGCCAGGGACTGGTCAGAAAAGGGTAACGTTATCCCATTTAAAGTGATGGGTGACTCCATTCGTTTAAGGAAAATGTCTGTGTTAGTTTGAAGATTCTGAGTTTTGCTTCTATTCGGGTGATTTCTGTGCATCTTGACTATGTTAAAGTTTAAGTCCAAATGTGGAATTTTGTCCAAGTCTTGGATCTTTGAAAATCCCAGCTACTGCAGAGAATTTAGTTATGTGAATGAATTAGGAAGCAAATAATGGGTTTCGATTATTACTAACAAGTGTAATGGAAGATTTGATTGCTTACATGTGCTAACCTGCTTTCAGATTCTGGTTTTTGTAAATCTATTTAGTATTAACTGAGTTAAAAATTAAATCTTGCAAATCATATAAAAATCAGTAAGTTTCAAACATATCCCAAATACTATTTTAAGTAAATGTTATTTTATGCAGTTGCATTGCCACCCTTGAATAACTAGATCATCAATTCACTTAAATATCCCTGACTATATACAGGGTTTCATATCCCAGAAAAATTAGGGTTTGATCTATTACTTCATGTAACATAAACCGGGGATCCCTGTTGACTTCAAGATGGACCTTAAGGTTAGCAGTATTGCTGTGCAGAAGTTCCTTGGTACACTACCATTATTTAAGGCATACAGAAGATATAAATTTCACAGTGCAATCTGTGGAACCTTCAAGACTGTACAGCCTGAGGGTCATAAGCTAACAAATAACAAGTGGTTCACCACTCTGTGGTCTTCCAGGTGTCACCAGACTCTGTCTGAAAGCATAAAGAAATGCTGTGAGACCTGCAGCCTACTCAGGGCTTTTGCTCCTCGTTCATTGTGGAAAGAATCTATATCCTTTTTCCCCCCTCCATGCTCTCTGGTAATTTTCAGGTGCTTTTTGGTCACAAATATGGAGTATGTCAGAGCATCCCAACAGCTGGGACAGTGTGGAGAGGCCATGCTTGGTAGGAAGCCTTTCATGTGGCCTGACAGAAGCTACAGTGCTGTAGCTTGGGGCAATACACAATCAAGCTCTTTACTGCACATATTAGGAAGCCTTTCATGAGACTGCTAAACCACATGGCCACTGGTAAACTGTTGAGGAATCAGCAATTTGGAGAATACAGTCTTACAGAGTGTGTTGACCTTGGGAGTTGTGCTTATGAGACATAGCATAAGCATGGACAGGCATGAATTTTGATTTCACAGTGAACCCCAGAGAGATTTTAGTGTGTGGTGGTCTGCAAATTTGAATGTCTGTCCAGAGCAGCCATAGGAGAAAGAAAAAACCCCACAACAACATATGAAATAGAAATAGCTGACATTCTCTCAAGAACAGGAAGGATACAAAGATGGATAAAGTACAGAATCCCATCTGTGACAAAGGTCAGTAGCAGATGGCTGGAGGAACAGGTAGATGACATAGTTGAATGCAGAGGTGGGTTGACAGCACCCTATATTAAAACCAGAGGTACAAGTAGGAGTAATATCTCTTTGAATTTGCTCTGCTCTGATAAGTCTGCAGTGGTTGCCTTAAATGACTGTTTAGATCTCTAATCTGCTCTTTGCCTTCTCCTTTGTACTGAGTAGATCAGTGAGATTTCATCTAAGTCATTGAGAAAGTGTAAATGAGCCCTATTAGTATGTCTTGTTCTGAGCAAACAATCAACTCGCCCTGCCCCACTTCACAAATGTGTATTCTGTGCTTTGCACATCTTCAGCTGTGGGGAAAAGGCTCACTCACAATGATTGTGTTTGACTTCTGCCCTCAGACACTGGCTATCTGATGGGGATTATCCACAGGTACATGGAGCATGTGTTTAACTTACTTGTAACACATTCTCTTCTAATGGATCAGTAGTGACTAGGCAGGGGAATTATCAGTGTGAGGAGAGGGTTGTTAAGTGCTTGGCTCTGACTTCCAAAACTGCAGTCAATAGCAGCCCTCTGTGCTTAGGCTGGTTTAACACTGACACAAGCATAAACACTTGGTGGTGGTAGTTAAAAGTATTTAGAATAAGATCAAAGAACAAAATAATTTGGAAGGGACCTCCAGAGGCTGTGTAATCCAACCATTAGCTCAGAGAAGGTCCAGTTAATGCTCGCAGCTCAGGACTGTGCCTAATCAAGTTTTTAGTATTTCTAAGGATGGAGATTTCAGTCTCTCTGGGCCCCTCCTAGTGTTTGACCATCCTCAAGATGAAACAAACATTTTTTTTTTTAATAGAGTAAGAATTTTTTGTACTCAGCTGTATCTGTTGCCTCTCATCCTTCTGCAGAACTCTGAGAAGAATTTTCCCGTCTTGTCTATATTCTTCCATTAAGTCATTAAAGAGCTTTGTAAGATTTCCCTGGAGTTGTCTCTCCTTGAGGCAGAATGAACCCGGTTCCCTCGGCCTCTCCACACATCACCTACCCCAGCACCCTGAGTATGGTGGTAGCTCTTTGCGGGACTCACTCCAGTATGTTGAAGTCATTTTTATATGAGGGAGCTCAATACTGGACAGAGCACTCCTGATGTGATCTCACAAGTGTCCATTAGAGGAAGAATCACCTCCCTCAGCCTGCTGACTGCATTCACAGCCAAGGATGCAGCTGGCCTTTGCTGAAAGCGCAGGCACTGCTGACTTGTGCTCAGCTTGTCTGCTGGGACCACATGTCTCCTTCTGAAAAGCTGCTTTTGAGCCAGTTGACTCCCAATGTGTACTGCTGCATGGATAATCTGGGTGGCTGTTTGCTTGCAGGAGTGTACGGACACATGGTTCGCTTACACACACGGCTTCCGCAAGAGTCTCCACGTGAAGCAGACCTTTTGCTTGAGAATGTTATATGTACAAGTTGCAATTTTGTGCTGTTTTGTCACCATTATTTTATCCTGTGAGGATGCAGATTTTACTATGTAGTTATTTTTCCAAGAATGGCTATGGCAACAAGTATTTTCCCTTCAGTCTTGTATTTATAAATTCTAGCTAATATTTATTAGGATTACTAAATGAGACAAAATGAAGCAGAAAAGTACTTAATGTCAATGGAAATAGCACTAGCATTTGCTTTATGCAGTGATTTGTAAGCAATGATAGCTTGACTGCTTGTACTATCTACTGCTCAGCCTCACTTTCACAGCTGGGAGTCAGAAAGGTGCTGCAATATGGAGTGGGGGGGTGGGATCTGTACAGACTCCATTGCAAGTACCATTTTCCCCCAGAGGGCACTAGCCAGCCCTCCTGCAAGCTTTCTTATCACCATCCTGTATTTCTTTCACTGGATAAAATCAGAGTATGCAGCTGGCTCAACTCACAAAGCACAACACAGCAGAAGTGGCTTTGAATGACTGGAACCCCAGGTTCTGGGAAACAGACCTCTAGCTCACACCAAGGATTTTCATGGTATTGAAATTCTGCCTCCAGTTGCTAAGAAATTAGTGCAGTGGCTTTCGTTGTTGTGCATAAGAGATTTCTTTTCTTTGTGAGGAAATATTAAATGCCATGTGCTGTGAATAATTACCCCGTGTTTATTTTTGCTGTTTGAAAATTATGTACTTATCTAGTCCATGTTTCCTGGATAAGGTGATCAGACAGGCAAAGTTCTCAGATGTGTTTACCAGCAACATTACTTATATCTGTGGACAAAATGTTTTATGTGGACTTCCTTCATGCTCCCAGAGAAGGAATCTGTAGGTAATTTTATGTGACTCTCTTGTTTGCTTGGTCTCTCATTCAGCTGAAAGAAAGGGGCAGCTCTGTTAGGATTACATTCTGGCGTCTCTCTTAAATTTCCTGTCAGATAGGTTAAGATAAGTTCAGATGGCAGTAGTGCTGAATCTAAATACTGATCTTTGTGAAATGTTGGGGTTTTTTTTTAATTGATACATATGTGATTGTGTTTTGAATAAATTGATACATATGTGGTTGTGTTTTGAATAGTAGAGCTTTCCATCCTTCTCCTAAAAAGGATGTGAAATGTCTTATAACAGTCCTTAAATGTGCTTTTCCTAAACTCCACTGCATACTGTTGAATGGTCCCTATGGTGACAGTGCTGCAGTGAAACTAGAAACACAGCACTGAAATTCATCGCTACTGAGGACCTTGCAGTTAATTCTCTTGGTAGCCATATTGCAAAAGGAGCTCTACAGTTATTAGCATGCCTAAGCTCCATAGTTAACAGTGCTGTGGGGTGCTTAAATTTCATGACAACCTTACATCTCTTCTTGGCTGACTGCTGAAGAGTTCTTTTGTTTCCCTTCCTTCCAGCGCGAGACGAGAACATGGCCACGTTCCGTGGTTCCGAGTACCTTTGCTATGACCTGTCGCAAAACCCTATCCAGAGCAGCAGCGATGAGATCACTCTCTCCTTCAAGACGTGGCAGCGCAACGGGCTCATTCTGCACACTGGCAAGTCGGCTGACTACGTCAACCTGGCCCTGAAAGATGGCGCAGTCTCCTTGGTCATTAACCTGGGGTCCGGGGCCTTCGAGGCCATTGTGGAGCCGGTCAATGGCAAGTTCAATGACAATGCATGGCACGACGTTAAGGTGACACGCAACCTGCGGCAGGTAATGGCGAAGGGAAGAAAATGCTGGGGAGAATTTTGTTTTGTTTTATTGGGACAGGCAAATGGGAGAGAGTAATGGAGAAATGGGGAAGCTCAGTGATACTGCTAGAGTTTCTCCACCTATTCTGGATCTTGGTGCCTAAAGGACAGTGAAAAAAAGAATTGATTGATGGGAATTTATCCCTCCTGCGATATCTACATTTCTACTTTATTAAATTTTCTATTTTTTCTCAGTTTGATTTAATAATAAAAACTTGTGACATAACTTTACTTTCATCTCCCTTTTCCTTTTTTCTTTTTCTGTTCTCCCTTTTAAATTTTATTATTTCCTTAATTATGATTCAATCTTATCAGTAATATTCTTGTTGCATTTAATTACTGTGGGAACAGCCGATTTCCAACAGCCAACGCTTTACACCTCTCTCCCTTTTTTTTCAGTTATGTTAATTAGTTTAACCATTGCCATGATGTCACAATTCTAATTCTGAAAATCTTTCGTTTTTCTTTTCCTTTTCTTTTGTGTGTGCATATTAGTGTGCAGGTGTGCAGGCTGGTGGGTATGTGTGTAATTATTTTAACTTTATAGCTTTGGAATTAATTGGCTGGAGTCTCTCTGAGTCTTCTTGATTCTCTGTTCTTCTTTTCTTCTTTTTGATTTTTCCCCTTCTTTCTATAATAAGATTCTACTTTATTTCTTGTCTCTGCCTTGAGACTCTTCTGTTGGCTGTGAGGACTGGAAAGTGGAAGGATCAAAAAACCCCAAGCAAACTCAGATCAATCCAGCACCTTACAATTCCACTTTGGGAAGGTTTTTCTGATTTTACCACTGTAATTTTGCACATCTACCTGCTGCTTTTCCTAGCAGACAACTGTATCAGGTGATGTATTTGGTAGTAGGCTAGTCTTAAAATCCTGAAGCCTTTCTCATGAAATATAAATTCAGACATAAATAGATAAGATAAAATTAAATAACTTTGCTGTGAAAGCTGGTAAATATATCAAGTCACCAAGGCCCATCTACTGCATGATAAATGAGGTTTACATAGTGAATAGGAGCTATTTGATGTCTTGCTGATTGGTAGAGGAGCAGAAATAGCTTGTAAACTAAAATTTAAAAATCAATTTGGGAATACAATGTGACCTGTTTATTTTCTCATTAATGTCAATATTAGCACAACATTTAATAGCTTTATGTAAGTTTATACAATTAATTTGTGGTAACATTTTACAGTAGCTAAGATCAAATATGTCTGTAAGTATAGGATAATCAGTGCCAGGGATCAGAAACTGTCTCTATTAGTAGATGTCAGTGGATAATTTTTCTGCTATCAGGATTTCATGTCCTTCTTTTCAATATTTGGGTTTGGGGCTGAAGATTTTTATTTGTCTTTCCCATGCAAATCCCTGTATTTCTACAAGCTTAGGATGTCTGGGTCTGATGAAAAATCTGTCGTCAAACTTTCATGAGATGACAGAATTCTTACCTATGGAAAAATCAGATCTGTTTTCAATAGTTTATATGCAGATACAAATTTAATTTCTTATGCAGTGGGTGGGTGTTAATGATTCTATTTTGTTTAAATTTTCCCATCCATACAGTACAGGAAGGTGCACCAACTGGTCTAGATTTGTCAGTCTGGAAAAGTCAGAATATACAGCTTTTTTTGATGTGGGTTGTTTTTTTTTTATTATTTTTAGGTAGTTTCAGAACAGCTGGTTCTTGAAGATCTCGGTAGAGCTTGTTGGCCATTTTAGTTAATCATACTTTTTATTTTTCGTTGGGAATCAATTTCAGTGGGCAAATGTGCCAGAAGCAAAATGAATCCTTGCTTCATGCCAGGATTGGTTTGGATCTTGAGGAAGCAGAAAGTGAAGGGTCACAAACGAAACTGTGGATGGGAAGCTGTCACATTCTTTTCTTAGTATTTTAGCTAGTGATTTTTTAATTGGTCCACAGAAGTGGACCAAAAAATTGGAAATTTGTCTATGCCTTTTCATATTTGTTGAGACCAGGGCAGTACTTTGGCGATTATTAGAAAGCAGGTAGTCCCTTGCCAATTAAGCAGCACCGTAAATTTTTAATCCTCCTGATCTACTCACTGTGAATATTTTTAAGTGATCCTGAATTCCTAAAGGGTCCAACTTGATTGAGCAAGAGAGAGGATGTTTTAATGAGATGGATGGGCTCTCTGTGAAGAAAGGCCAGTCTCCAAATCAAATTACATTTAATTAGCAGAGGTGATTTGGGGTCCAGTTCTATAGTTAAACATGACAGAATACAGTTCAACCAATAAATATCAATAAGGCTGGACTTTTGTTTTGGTCTTCTTTTCCCTGGATACTTGCATTTTAACTTTTGGCTTGCCTCAAAATTAAGACATTGACCCAGAACCTAAAGCTGCCCAGATACTGGAATTGATGAGGCCTTGAGGCGAAGCAATCATGATAGTCCGAAAAGCTATCATCCAATATATTTTTCTATAACCTAAATAATTTTGTCTGTAAAAGATAATTGTCTCTATGTCTTCCCTGACATAAATTCACCTGCAATGTTGCAGCATAATATAGTTCACTTGAAAGTCTTGTTTCCAGCTTTGCTCATGTTTCCTCAAAAAAACCCATTCCAAAACCAAAAACCCCAACAAGATACATTGCCTCTGAATGTTGAAGCTTTATAAGAAAATTAGTAGCCTCCTTGCAATTGGCTGAAAATATTGCACTGGAGATAAATATATTTCTCTTTAAAATGAACTTTAAAAGCAATAATTTAGAAATTCTAAGAATATTATCTAAGTCTAAGCAATTCCAGCTAAATGGACTATCAGCAGCTTCAGGATGCCATCTAATCTTTTCCTCTGCTTTTTTGGGGGCTAAGAGAAAGGGGAGGAGGATTTGCATAATTTTTTGGCTGTTTCTAGAATTAGAGTGGAACTTTAAATAGTTGGACTTTTGCCCAGTACTTTTTGGAATTGTTAAATGTTTTGTAGCTAAGCTGGAAGAGTACTAAGGGCTGCCTTTTTTTAGATCAAATGACTATCACAGCAGTTAATCTCCTTAGAGACAAACCAAGTGAATCCACAGATTCCCTTGAGTAGTGATTGTTAATGTCAAAGCAAATCTCCTTGTTTATTTATCTTATTATTTCAGTTAAAACTAAGCCCCCTTTCTGCCTTGTGAGAAACCTTTACTTAGAAATAGGATCATGGCTGCATTTTACCAGGGTTTTCAGAGCATGTTTGGGGCAGTGTGGTCTGGTGGGAGGAGTATCAGAGGAAGGTCAGACTTCCTGTGTCTGTCTTCAGGTCTGCTGCTGACACTCCATCTCGTTTTTAGCATGCTCTTTTCCCTGTCCCATACTTCAACTCCCTTGTTTTGTAAAAATAAATTTACTAACATGACAATTTGCTATGAGTAAGACTTCCTTGGTGAAGAATTCAGGAGTTTGTGCTCATTATACCCAAGTACAGAGTATTATTATTATTTCATGTCCATTGGCAAATAACCTTGGGAGTTTATGCTCAATACCACAAAGTCTTCACAAGCTTACTTCCCTAGTCAATGCACAACTCTGAAGCCTGCAAGCAGATGAGGCAGCATAGATCTTGCTTGTGTAATGTAGGATAGTTCTTGCCAACTTCAGTCACACTGGAACAAGGACTTGGAGCCTCCACAGGCTGCCCTTCCCTGTTAACACTGAAGCTAGTCACAGTGTAAAATCTGCTAAAAAGATCTTTAGTTTCTCAACTGCTAAAAAGCAAACAAGAAGCAATATGTAGGTTCTAACACTTGGCATCTGCATGCCTTGGCACAAGATAAAAAAGTTCTCCTAAACTAAACTGACTGGTAAATTCTCCTAGCTTCTCAGTAATAGAGATGCAGTGTAACAAGAGGGATGCTAAATCTTGTCAATCTTCTGTCTTCAACCTGGACACAAGTGACACAATTCTTTCCACACAATTCCTCGACATGTTTCTCCCTGCAGTAGGAGAGGTCCAATTCCCATATCTTGGATGACAGAAGTGAGCTACAGGCAAACAGCCAAGCACAGGCACTGTTATGTGCTCCTCCTGAAAGTCACAAACTCAGCTGCTGTAAAGAAACCTGCAGACTGGGACACTTGGAAGGAAGACACAGAGTCTTGGGCTCATCTTCATCTGTATCCTCCAGCCAAAGGAAATACTGGCCTGCTTGTGATACTCTGCAACACTTGAGGGTAGTGAAGCTGGGAAGAGGAGCAGGCATGTTGGTGGGTGGTGGTGGGTGGAAGAAGGGAGTCATGGTTGGGTTTGTGCTGAAGGGACAAACTGTGTACTCTGTGTGTATATCTCTGCGAGCAAGGTTCTTGTTTAAGGGAAGCACATTGATGAGCACTTGAGGAGTAAGTATTGCACTGTTTTAACTTTGCTTGAGGTCTAGATAATGTGTATGAGGGTTCAAGTTAATGACTAATACCAGGGTGGGAAGAGTAGGCAGCCCCTTTTCTTTACAGTCTAGATGGCATGGTTCCCTAGAATCCTGGTCATATTGTCCTCTTTCTCACTTTGTGTGTCTCAGGTACCCCACGCCTTTTTTTGATAAACTAACACTAGATCATTCATGCAATGTGCCATTTTTACTAACCAACTAATGTACTAACACCCTAACGACTCATCTTTGCTTTTAGTTATTTTAATTAACAATCGTTCTGTTCACAATTTTTTAATTTCCTTTCTTCCCCCTTTTCCGCAAAGCACTCAGGCATTGGACACGCTATGGTAAACAAACTACATTGTCTGGTAGATATCATTCTTATTGTCTCTTTTTTTGGGTTTGCCGTGTGTTACCTGCCTTTTCCTCCCCCTACCCGCTCTTTTACCCCCCTCCTTTATACTTATTGCTTCCTTTAATTTTATTCTAATTTCATTGAAAATGCCTTTTTTTCCCTTTCCTTTTTTTTTTTTTTTTAACCTTTCTTCTTTTTGAATAGAAAAATGAACATCAAAAGCAACTAACACAGCTCTTCTGGAAATGGGGTTTGGATGTTTCTTTCATTGTTTTCTTTCACCTCTGTCTTTAGTTCTTTTCCTTTCTGGTGATAAATTGTTTGGGTTTTTCCCCCTTGTTTTTGGGTTTAGATTTCTTTCTTTTGCTTTTGTTTTCATTTGGCTTTTTTTCTTGGCTTTTAGTTCATTTTTTTTTACTCTGAAGGTTTCTAGATCAGAACCATTGCAGGGCCTCTAGTCCATGGTGGTGAAGGCTCTCTTTTTCTCTCACCCTTTTGTTGTGGCAATGGCTATTACAGGCAAACAGGCCAGACTTGTCCTCTTTCTCCTGATTTTCCCCCACTTCCCTCCCTCTGCTTTCTCTCCTCCTTCTCCCTCTTGCTCTCTATCTCACTTTCTCTCTCTCTCTGACCTCTACCTGCGTGGCCAACAGGAGCTCAGCCGGTTGTTTGTTTCAGTACACACTCTGCATGGCATGTCCACGTCTGGTGACTCGCCCGTCTCCTCCTGGCCCCGATTTGTTTTCCTCCACCTTCCCTTGAAACCACTAACAACATCTAAGCACAATATATAAAATTCACTTCCTCCTCTCCCACCCTCTCCTTCTGTCACCCTTCACCCTCCATGTGTCTGTGGTTAGAGATTTTGGGGACATTTCTGTTTCATTTTGAGTTTTTTTGTTATTATGGAGTTTGTTTGGTATTTTTATTTTTGATTGCATGCGAGTGTGGAATGGTTTTCTCTCCCTTTTTCTTCTCCTTGTCTCTCTTTTTTGCCTTTTTCCTGTCATCTTTCTGGGTCTCAGATATATTGGCATGACATGTCAAAGTGCAGTGTGTGCACGCTTTGTATCTTTCTTTCTCATCTCCGCTTCTATCACATTTGTTGGTGTGTGGTTGATTTATTTTGATTTATGTTATTTTGATTTATTTTCTGCTTATATTTTGGTTATAGGTTAGTTTGTAATTTTTTTTTCTCTTCTTTTTTTTTTTCTTTCTTTCTTTTTTTTTTTTTTTGTAGTGGGTGGTGGGTGGGTGTCTCTCCAAGTACGTGGCATGCACATCCTTAATGTATTGAAAGTGAGTTTCCCTCTCCCCCTATCCCTGAATGCATGACTGTCAGTGTGCCGGGAGCAAAAGAAACTTAAAAAATAAAAAATACCAACCTCGTCTTCATTAGTGTTTTGGTTTTTTTTTTTTTTTTTACTAACAACCATAACTAACTGTAATCATTAAAATAAATTCTAATTAATCATAAAATCAGCTAATATGAGAAATGTCTTTCAAGGACAGTTATATTTTCTGGCCTGAATAGATGGAAAGCATCTGGATGGATAGGCTGCTGGGTAAGCCTGAGAGTGCTGATGCACCAGAAAGGGGAGAGGCAGGTGCTGAAGCATTTCTCTGTGGGAAAATCAGACCAGAAAATAGAGCTTGACTAAACTAAAAAAAAAATGCATACCAAATCTCAACAAAATCCATAATAAAACTGGCATAAAATTATAGGGGAGGTAAGTTGTTCTGTTCAGGATTGTAAGGTCATTGCTGGGATTTTCTTTGTCCATTGTGTCCCTCAAACAGGTGACAATCTCTGTGGATGGCATCCTTACCACCACGGGCTACACACAGGAGGACTACACCATGCTGGGCTCGGATGACTTCTTTTACGTGGGAGGGAGCCCTAGTACTGCTGATTTACCTGGGTCTCCTGTAAGCAATAACTTCATGGGCTGCCTTAAAGAGGTAATTATTTAAAATTCATTGTTTCTGTGCATTTGATTAGTTAAAGTCATCACTCTTTCCTGCCTTACACAATCCTTTCCCTGATGCTTAATTTTATACTGATAACTGCAACAGGTCTGTAAGCATAAACTTTTCATTCAGCTGGACAGAAGGCTGGAAAACTCATGAGCTTAAGGGCAGAACCAGACTTCTAGTGCTTGGATTACAGAAAAAAGGCTCATGGTAGTAGGAGAGGTGTTTTCTCTAAGCTGTTAGCCCTTCAGAAGAAAGCGTTACTATTTTCTAGGCACTGAGGCAATAGCCATTATAGAAAGATAAATGGCCTCTGATTACTACGTAGCATTTTGAGATGAAAAAAATCATAATCAGAAGCTCATTTAGGATACTTTTCAAGGTCCCCGATTTCACCTGGGAGTATAGTTAGGTCTAAATTTTCCAGGAAGATGCAAAAATAAAGTAAAACAAAAAAAATGAAAGTTGAAGGTAGCATAAAAAGTGTAAATTTTGCAAGGAGAATGCAGCATGAGGGTGTAATGGAGGTGTGGCAATCATCTGGCATGTGGACATGAAGTTTATCATGTTATGATTATTGAGACATGCCTCTTCCCGAATTAAAGTGCAAACAAAACCATAGGCTGAAGTCAATAGTATGGATTTTACTGAACAATAAAATGTGAGATAGAGAGATGGAAAGAAGCAGAAAAGAGAGACAAGAGAGAGACAGATTTAGCAGAAGATAGTCACCCCCTGTGCATCCAGTGGCGTCCCATTTGTCCTTCTTCACCCTGGGCTTCTCAGTGGTGGGGGCCCCAGGTCACTCAAAACTTTTCACTATTTATATATCTTTGGAAACAAAAGAATTAATGCTCATTGGTTACACTTTTACTCTATTGGTTAAATGATTCCCTCACTTCTAATGCTAATTAGTCCCATGCTCAGTCTTCCTGGTTTTTTTTAGCTGGTGGGTTTCTTGACTTGGTGGGTTTTCAGTGGTTGCAATCTCCCCCTGACAGAATTACCCAGTGCAAGCTGATTCAGCAGAGATGCTTTCCTTGTGGCCCATAAATTCCGCATTCTTTATGTCCATTATGAGTTATACCTTCTCCTTGCACAGCTTTGTTTACCTTTCCTTAGGCTAGAGATAACACTTGGATAACAGAATCACCTCTATCTTATCTCAAGTTCTCAGTCATGGTGGCTTAATTTACAGTCCTGGTATCCATGGAGGCATATTTGGGGAAGGGACTGGGAGGTGGGAGGGGTCCCTCAGTGGTCATAGATGCCATCTGTCCCATAACTTGGGGTGATCTTTGTTTGACCAGTCATATGTGTAGCAGAAGTTGCTTCTTTACAAGGTTTGCCACAGTGGGAAGTTTTGTCTGGATGCATTACCCAGGATATGATGACCAGATCTCACTTCTGCCTGGTGTTAGCGCCATCCTGTTTCTTCATTCTGTACTCATCTCATGGCAAAGCCGTTCTGTAGCCTTAACAGTATTTGAGACAGGCAACTGTAATCCTTAAGTCCTTACACTGTGTTGCTAAGTCTGTGCATTTGAGTGGCTGCATTGGTCAGGAAGAGCTAGCTGGTTCTGAAAACTGTGTTGTCTTACTTACTCTGACTGGCTGCACTTGTCACATAGTTAATCCACAACATTGAGAAAATTCACACATGGGAAATAGAGATTGAACTACCCGGCTAGCAGCAGGAACCAGAATAGTGATCCTTGGGAAAAAATCCCAAAACAAAACAGCTGAAAAAAAGGTTAGTTCAGTCCAAATTCCAAACTAGGTACACTTTAGTTTTGGTACTGCCTTGCAGTCATCTATTGTCTTCTTTCCTATCTCTTCTAATATAATTTGTGATTATCACTGTGATTAATGGGGATACAGATATTGATCGCTCCAAAATGTGTTATAAAAAGCTTACTGAAAAACAAGCTGAAGTTTTCTGTCAGTTAGCTTCCTAGCTAGCCTGGAATAAGAGTTTCTTGCAAGAGTTTTCTCCTTAAGATTGTAATCTGCAGTAATGCTGTTTATCATAGGGTATGGCTGGATGGATATGATTTTATTTGCAGCCCACATGCTTGTATGAACATTTAATATTAGAGGGAAGGCAGAGCTGAGAATTCATATAGGAGCCATGGAAGCAGCAATGCTGAGCCAGATACTGTTCTGTGGCTGTAACTGCCTTGACAAGTCAGCATCCTACTGATGCTTGACTCATGGTGTCAGGGTTTGTATGTTATGTGCAAGTCCTCTGATGTGAGGAAGAGTTGTCAGAGTCTGAAGCTGCTCTCCTGCCTAACCTCTGGATTAAAGGGATGCACATATGCTAGAGAAGAGTGTGTGAGCATCTTCTACAGGAAACGAAACTTTGCTGCTTGAATACAAACTGTCATACAGAGATCAAATCCTTCTGGTTACATCTTTAAAGCCTTGGGCCTGATTTTCCTATGCACTGAGCATCCTAGTTTGATTGAAATCAGGAGATACAGCTTCTTAGTGTCTCTTTAAATCAGGATCTTAATTTTATTTATGGATGCTATGAACATAACACTTAGCAGAGGCCATTTTTATGTGTGCTCTAAGTCAAGCCAATGGAGCAAAGAAAGCAGTGACAAGAAAATCTTCAGCAGCTTTATTATTTATGTAATCATTTGTATTCTATTAGCTTGCACAATGTGCTAAGAGCTGCCAGCATAGTCATCCCAGACTCATAATGCTCTGAGAGAAGAAAAACCTAAGCAACCACTTAAGAATGAGAGGAAGAAAACAGATAATCAGAGTGTGCTTTGTAATCTTCACTTGACTAGGCAATGACAGGAGATGTGTATGAGCAGATGTCTTGACTTGCTGGCAGCTTTAGAGCTATAGTCTGCTTAAAAGCAATGCACTTATAGTAGTGGTCTAGTAATGCTTTCAACCAGCTTTGATCCTGGAGGAGGCAGAACTAGGTTAGTGCAGTGCTTGTGTGCTTGTAATGTGTCTGGGTCCAGAACTGGCTACGGAGAACTTTACTTGGCTATATGCATAGCTTGTCAGCATAATTCACAAATCAGTCCCTATAGCCTGTATTTTAAGCTTACATTTTTTCCTCTGTGGCCAAAAAGAATGCTCAGTCTCTCATTAGCCAGTACTGGAGGAGCTTGGGTTTTTAACAAAAATATTCTAAGCTAAGGAACTTAGATGAATAGGTAGGATAGAATAATAGCAAATATTGTTCCTTTTATTTCATGCTTTCTAGCAGAGCAAAGCTCTTATTTCGTGGTAAAGTCCTAGCTATGTAACTGCCTGTTACCAGAGACACAGCATGCTCCTGAGTGGATTGCACTGTTTGTAATGGTGAAGAACATCCTGCCAAGCCCTGTACTGACCTCTTGAAGGTGTTAAAACAGAGTGGTCTATTCCTTCTCCTCTGTATTCACTCAAGACTGCCTCCAGGGATGTGTCACTTTACTAGGAAGGCAAAAGGATTTATGCAGACTTTGAGGTGAAACTTTCAGCCTTTCCCCTGCAATCTCTTGTGTTTTATTTAGACTGCATTAGTCTGAGAGTACACCAACCAATTTGTTCATGTCGGGGCTAAGAGGGCTCCTTGAGTGGAGCATTGCCTTGCCACTTGCTGTGAGATGACATGCAGGTGCTGAAGGGCTGGGGGGCAGAGTGGCCAATGCCCATCCCTGCCCCTTCACAGCAGGAAGGGGCAATCCAGTCAGCGGGGGCTGGTGGGAGGAGTGGGGGCAGCTCTGGTAGGGTGGATATTTCATGTAAGCAGGGTAAGCCTTGGCTAGAAGGAATTGGAGTGTATAAGAATGCGTTCCTGACAAGGAACTGGACTCTCAGGGCTCCTCTGCTGTAGTATCTGTATAATATTTCCTAAAATTAATCTAAATATCTAAATATGTAGATAATGTTTTCTTTAGGTCAGACAATTTCTAACCTAATGGTACCTCCTTTCCCCATAGAATAAATCCTCACGTCTCTTCTTTCCCTTGTGGCTACA
The DNA here is from genome assembly GCA_013400735.1 of Pomatostomus ruficeps. Classification (NCBI taxonomy): domain Eukaryota; kingdom Metazoa; phylum Chordata; class Aves; order Passeriformes; family Timaliidae; genus Pomatostomus; species Pomatostomus ruficeps. The sequence goes on along the minus strand of VYZT01029263.1, from coordinate 48,133 downwards.
GGTTTTGACTGAACAGGTTCCATGAAGTTGCTGGCAGTAATATACCTAAATCATAAACACACGTATTGAATGTGTAGCTCAGGCTGGGATTTTTCCTCTATTTTCATCAGAATTAAAGATTTCCCTATGTGTGGTAAACCATATTCGTTTTGCATTTCTCCACAGCCATCCTGGCAGTTTTGCAGTATACCTGACACTGTGATGATGGAACAAGACTGGAAATTAGTAATACAGAATATGCAAGTAGGCTAGTACACAGACATGAAATATGGACATTGCATTGTAGTTGCATAGAATCTAAGGCTTTTTGGACCTTCATTCTTAAGATGAATCATTCTAGAGGAAATCTGGGGAGAAGCTGGTGTATTTCCTATCATGGATGAAACCCGATATAGAGATGGGATAGGAGAAGATACAGGAACACATCTTGAGACAATTGAGCAGAAATAATTTTAATGGGTGTCAGGGAAGGTGTGACAGAGCTTCAACAGATAGTGATTGTTAAACAGGGAGAAGCACTGACTGAAGGTGGAAAGGGAAAAGGATCCATTAATGGGTTTAATGACACTTGTATGGCCAGAAGGAGTTAGGACAAGAAAGGTAACAAGAAACAGCTGTGTTTTACATGTAATGCAGGGCTTCAGGGAGGATTTTTCAGTAACCAAGGATGGAGATGGAAAGTGGCAGGGTGAGAAATTTAGCTGTGTGGACAAAGAGAGGAAAATGGTATTTCAATATCCAATTGTTAGGGAAGGGAGAGAATCAGAATATTTCCTGGGATTAGGGAGCCAGCCATTCAGATTTGATTTACTTGGAGCAGGACTTAAATGGTACAGATGGAGGTGCTTTAGAAGAGCCTAAGGTGGTCCCTAGAGAATGGATATTCATGAAAGAATTTATGAAATCTTCACATTTTTCTATCAATGCTTTATTAAAGTCTCAATTTTGAAAAATGTTGATTGGTACTAACAGCTTGATGGAAGCACTGAGGCTTGCATATGGGTGGAATATGGCAGAAATTATTACAGGGGTCAGGCACCATCTGGCTGTGATGGGAAAAAGCTGTGAAAGCTTAGATAATTTCTGTCTGCAATTTAACTTCTAGGAGCCAGATTTCAAAATGGTTAATGAGTGTGCCCCGTTGCTGTATGTATATCTCAGATGCTATCTGCAAGCCAGGTCTTTTTCAGGACTATTTGATGTGTAGTGATGATGTGGTTTCTGTTTGGGGATGAGGTTTTCTGACTGAAGAGTCACACTTGGGAGGAGGCTAAAGGTGCAGATGGAAGGTAGCTTAAAACTGGAGGCAGAGAAAAACGGGAAAACAGGCAGACAGAGAAAGTTGTAGTTGTAAGAGCCCCTCCCTAAGCCCAGAAGCTTTTGGGTGCCCAAGATCCCCTTCCACAGCAGTGATTTAACAGAGCCCCAGGAAGGCATAAGAGGAGAGTCAGGAATACACAGTGTGGAAATTGCACTGAGGTACAGTGGAGAAAGTTATCACATGAATGGCACTAATTGCCCACACATGTTAATCCAATACTGCTGCTCCAGCTGTACTATTGTGTTTGGACTTATCTGCTTCCTGTCTGTATTATTTAATTAATTTAACATCTGAAAAAGAAAGGGAGAGGCTAGGGGCACTATGTAGAAGCACGCAAAGCACGGCCAAAGGTAGAATAAGATTCCACTCCTCAAAGTATTATTTGTTCTTAATCTTGGTCTCTCATTACTATTCTCTGATAGAGCATCAAATAGATCAGATTATGATTATGACCCTGATTCCTAAGATTCCATATCCAGAGGTCCCTCAAGCTTTTGGTTGCCTCTCACTCTTAAACTTCCAATTGCATTGCTGCTGTTCTGGTGGATCAGTCTCCTGTTGCAGCTGTACACTGTGTGTCTTGAGAGTCAAGAATGTCAGTCATTTTCTCAGTGCATCTGCAGAGCATCCAACACAAAGCCTTCACCAGGTTTTTGAGACCACTGTTGTAGCAACATAAAACAGTGGAGACACAGGCCAGCATTTTGAGTAGCTGCCTATGACATTCTTAAGCTAATAAGAAAAAAACCCCTTATATCTAGAAAGATTTAATTTGGAGGTGGGAACAGAGGCATTTGGAAATTGAGAGCAGTATGATGGGAGGCAAGATACTGAGAGAATTCTGCGTAGGTCAATAGATGGGGAGGGAAATATGATAGTGTTTTCTCTTTGGATAAGGCCTATAAGCTTAGGTCCTGGGCTGGTTTGCTGTGGAAACTATCAGTGGGTCTGGAAGCCTGTCTGAAAGCCTTACTGATATTGACCTCGACACAGTCAACTTGTACCCATGAGAATCTTAGCTTTAACAGAAGCAAGAAATCAAATCAGCTTGTACCTGAGAGAATCTTAGTGTCAACAGAAGCAAGAAACCAAAACAACAGAGAAAGAATGAGCACCTGCTTGAGGAAGGTTGTTTTTGCTGGAGAATGTGTGTTTGCTATAGGTAGCCAATGAATTGTAATGTAGTAACTTGTGAGCCAATGAATGCATAGCACGAGGACCAAGAGATTGTATAAATGAGGCTTTGTAGAAGGCCTTTTTGCCTTTTGCCTGAAATTGTTAGCGTGGTTTATGTGTGTCGCAACCCGTCTCAGCTGTGACAGTTTGCATTTGGTATTTCTGTATTAGCTGAGAGTCAGAAGGGATATATGGTTGGTCAACTAAACCTTTCCCAGGTTACTGCCTTGCTGCCAACACATTTTGGATGCTTGGGCAAAAATCCTGAAAGGCTTTGTGGTACACAGTAAAGAATAGCTTTTGCTTTCATGTGTAAGTATGGGAAATGACATGAAGCCAAGGTAAGCAAGAGGCACTCTGAACTGTGCAGCTGAAAGCTGAAACACCTGCCTCTGGACCTTGACAGCACTGAAAAAGAAGAAACATTTTGAGAAGGATTGTTTAAAACCAAACTTTTTAATCTTGCTAGCGGAGCTTATGTTGCCTTGCCAGATCTCTGCCATGCTGCCAGAATGAGTGACATTGTGCTTCCCTTGTTTTGCTTATCTTTAGGTTTACCTATGGACATCATCCTATAATCATAAAAGATTGGATGTGCTAGCCTCTTTTCACAGGAGTGACTATTAGAGTGAAATAGGAGAAAATGTATAATACTATTTTTGTCAAACCAGGCATAAGTTAAGTAAGTTTTCTATGGTTCACGGTCTCCGTGCTAACATTTAGCGGAGAGATGAATTTCAGCCTTTCTGGAGAAGGCACTTGATTCAGCTGATTTTTCTAGTAGCATTTTTAGGGAATCATTTAGTAAGGGTGGGAGAAAAGAAGAATGTGTTTGTCAGTCTTTCCAACACAGAAAGCCTATGCTTATACTGTGAGTCAGGGAAAAAGGAAGAGAGAGGGTACAGATTTCTAGGCAGTATCCATGAGTCATGGAGATGAAAGGTCAGAGGTAAGCATCCCATGGTGCAGTAACACAATGCCAACTTTTGACTGTTAATTCATCTGAAGGAATCAAGGCATTGAGGAGCAAACCTAGCCGTCCCTGTAGTCTTTAACCTTTTTCCTATTTAATACTCTTTAATAGTATTAGCTGATAGGACCCTTCAAAGAGTTCAGTAGGTAATTTTATCAAAGCAACCTCAGAGAATTTGTCTTCTTTCAAACCATCAGTTAAAATACAGTACCAAAGGGAGTAAATGTCATTATCCTCTTCCTTCAAATGCAACTGAGGCATAGGTATGATGTGTCTTGGTCAACATCATAGAGCCTGCCATTGGTAGAACAATAGATAAGAGGGAAATTCTACCCATTGTTCTTTTTGTTCCTCTTTCACCTGGCAGGGAAAGCCCATGTCTTTCGTACAGAGTCACAACTCATTGATGTTTTTACTGGGGAATACTAGAAATTGTTACATCAATGGCGTATCTTAACTTGGCAGCTGAATGGGTGCCTGCCTTGTTGCTCTTAAGAGTCAGCTCAGGTAAGGAAATGAAGAAGTCCAGAACAGACCCTTCTTCCAAGCAATATAAGTTGAGGCTGGGGAATGTTCAAATGAAAATCAATTCTGACAAACAGTTGGTTTTGCCACTCATTTTTGAAAGTGAGCAGGATCTGATGGGCATTTCTCTGCTTTGCACTGTTTCTGCTGGATTTCAGTTCAAGATATTAGGAATTGCATAATAAAGGCAGTGTATCTTGGGAGATTTCTTCCATGTGTGAACAGAATGGAAAACGATCTTCCAGTTACATATTCAGTTAAAGCTAAAACGTGAACTGGATTTGGAGAGACTCTTTAATGAAGTACATGTTGCTCTGGATGTTTCAGAGGTTAATATTTTGCTCTCTCGTGTTCTCACAGTTTTAGTAAGGATTAATGGCCTGGACCACAGGAACTACTGTCCATAGTCTTGTCCAGTGTATTTGTGTGCTGCCAGTGCTGCAGCTTTGCATTAGCTAGGGGCTTATTCAAAGCCTCTGTTCCTTATGTAGCTTAGCCCTTGCCTCCTCTACAAAAGTGAGGTTTCTGATAGCATTATTGCTTTACTTCATGCATGACACAGAAAAGAACTTGGTCACCTTGGCTTATATGCAGCTATAACAAGAGCTTTACTGGCATAATGATATTGGATGAGTGTTTGTTGCAAAATAATGTAAGCTAACCTCAGTTATTGATCAATCTCTTTCATCAAATGTTTCTGGTTACATAGAAAAGTGGAAGAGTAACGTACTCATGACATGTCTGTAGAAAGTTTACTCATGACCTCATATATCCATGAAAAGTATTGCTGTTAAGCAGGAAAACAATTTAAAATTGCCTCATGAAGTTAATCTTCAGTGAACGGAGTATGAAAATGAAGTGCTAGAATTATTTTTCAATTAGAAAAACATGGGAAATCCAAAGACAAGAACTGAGCTTTTAGCTTTGGGATAGGAGATGAAGGAGGTGTTATTTTATCAACTGTGTACTGAAAAAAACTCTAGGCTCCTAAAATTCTTTCTTTAATGCAATTTGTAAAACAAAGGCTGTAGAATTCTACAGTCATAATGAATCTAGAAGTAAAAACCTCTTGGTTGTTTTTTTTTTTTTCATAGCTCTATCCACAAATTAAAAAAATATGGGTTCTTTTTAAGATCACATTTATTACAATGTAGTATTTTGTTCTCTGGAACTCTTATCAGTTGACAGACAGCATCTGGCAGGCATTCTAGGTCAGCCTGAGCGCACACATTTTCTTGGGGAATAATTTAAAGGATAATTCACATATCAACAGTTCAGTGGCACTGAACTGCTATACTTACTGCATCACTAGAAATTTTACAAAAGTAATTAATAGCCAAAGTTTGAATAATAGAGTATGTATGTAGAGTGAGCATACCTTCTAAAACAAGCATTGATGAGCAAGCATAGAAACTGGATCTTTCTATGCATGAGGTGTAAGAGGTTTCTTTTTGCAAGGCTGTTTGAATGATGTACTGCTAACATACTTATAAGTTAAGGAACGTCTGTAGAGTTAAAGCAAAGTGGGGTCTAACCAAGTTCAAATCTCTTCAATGGCCATGGGAACAGGGACCTAGGGAGGAAACTAGCAGCAGAGGTTGGTATCATCACTGGGCAGTGTAGCCAGTGGGCTGATGTGTCACAATAGTAAGGGAGCACTCCACTGAATCCCAGCTGAGCTGTCTACATGTGACTCTCAGTCCTGGTGGTGTGGCCATCTGTGCTTGCTTTGCAGTAGGATCATCAGGATCAGTCTCTTCTTTCTTGCATAATGAACCTAACTCCTGCTGAGCTTCTGTAACTGCAAGGGATATGACCTGCTGTGGTTCAGAAAATGAGAGTGTTTACAGGTGTAGAGCTATATTTATATCAACAAATTCAGAAAACGTAATGGGGATTGGAGCAATATAGCCTGTGTTTGGTGCATATAGTGAAGTTAATTGGTAACTATGAAATATTAAAGTAAAAATCCTTACAAAAATATGTGGTCCAATCCCTATCGAATCAAGACTGAGCAAACTAAGACAGGATATATTGATAGACAAAGATAGCTGAGTCCAAAGTCATCAGCAGAGCAGTCGTGATATTCTGGTGATTACTCTGGCAATTACTCTGGCAAGGATTTCTGGCTGTCTTTTTCATATGCTGTTAGCCAAATGTGGGCCCATCATAATAGATGCTGGGATCTTAACTTCAGCTGTCCAAAGCCTGATGTGCTCATCTTAAACTGAAAGTAAATGAGCTTCTTTTGCTTTACTTGGCTTTGTAATTCACCGAGATCAGTAAACTCTTGGTTTGGATGAATACTGAAAAGAAATAGGAGATGTATTTTTATTTGTTGCTCCTTATGTTGCTGTAAAGAGATTGCTAAGGATCCATCCTTATACTGTCAGACAGAAATACAGATGAGAGTAGTTTTGGAGAGTCAGGACTTGACATGTGCTATATTAATAAAACTACATGAGAGAAGTTGCAAGACTGTTCTGTTTTATACATGCTATAAAACAGGCACTTTCAGCTACTTTACAAGTGTCACCTCTTTGGGAGCAGCAGATTGACCCTGAAAGTTGGAGTATTGCTATGAAATGTGCATATGTATTGTGGGTAATGGGGAAAGACTGAGCTGCTGTTACCCACCAGAAAAATCCAGGCTGCTCAGCTGTGACAGCAAGGGAGGCAGGAAAGAATGATGAAGTTTAAATGTTGAGTGAGTGGGCTGGACAACTCCTCCCAGGTCCAGCACTCCTCTGCAGCAGTGAGCCAGCTGTCAACTGTGAGGAGCACAGGAGTGGGCAGGCAGCTAATGGGCAGCATTTGTTATTTGAACTGCATGGAAAAGGCAGTGGGCTTGACACAATACAAGCAGGTTTTGTATAGACTCTGATACTCTCTCTGTTCTAATTCTTTGTCATTGCTGCTCTCTGGCTTTGGTCTACTTCTGTTGATGTTGTCTGTAACACTGAACATTTGTACTTTGGGATTGTTTTATCTCCCTCCTTCCTTCAAACTGCACAGGCAGAATTAATTTAGTTGGAATTAACAGTGTATGTGTCTAGATTCCTAAGCAAATCAATGGGATTAATATAGATATGTGGAAAGATGCAATTTTAGCTCTGAATTGCTACTTACAAGATTTAATACTCTTTGAGCTGCAGTTCCATAAGTGGAAGGGTTAGAAATGGTAACATCAGAGCTCAGAGATGAGTTAGGGTCAACCCCCCCCCCCTGCTTCCTGTAGCTATCTAGACCTTTGAATAGGTCTTAGGGGAATATCAGGCGGATAGTTACATTGCATATGGTGGCTGCTGGTGACTTCACATTGCCAAAAGGGGGAAAACTCAAATGCTCATATTTTCTAAGCACAAATCTTAGCACTTGAACTCTTAATTCATCAGGGTGAGCGTCAGTTGTCTGTGAGCTGCATGAGGCTGATGACACACAACTGAACTGTGGCAACAGCATCCAGGAAAGTTGCAGTGTGTAGTGTGAGAGTCACTAACCTCCTCTGTTCGCAACGGAAGAGGCTGAGAGGTGGTGTCTCATTTCTAGCACCCTGAGAGGTAATTGTGGGTGATGCCTGCAAAGCTTTCGTACTGTATCAGTGTTAGCAAGCAGAGGGAACACAGAGGTTTAGGAGTGGTGACAGAGATGAAAAGTGGTATTTGGAAATGGGGTTTGAGAATGGCATAATCATTCCTGTTAAATCTGTGCCTTTCTTTCTGATTATTAGCCATTTTAAGTGAAATGGGTTTTGCATCTAGAACAAGTCTCTGAACAGATGATTAATGGTTTTATCTGTATTAACTTTACATTTTATAGAACCCTACTAGGAGTCCGCATCTGGTGTTCCACACTATTTAGAGCTGTGTTAATTCTGTTAATTGCTCTACGTTTATTTGGATTGCTGGCACCTGCCGGCTTTAGAATAATGGGAGTGGGGGTGTGTGTATACATTCTCTCTCTCTAGCTGAGAAAAATTGAGAGGACTATTTCCTCAACTAGGAACAGCAACCTTGGCAGAACATCCTGGCTGAATTGGTTGTCCTTGAGATTTCCCTTTTTTACTACAGCTGAATGCGGTGAGATGCCAGCCAGAGGCAAGATGTTCCCCTGATTGAGGCAGGAGGTAGGCGGACAGTCTGCTTTTGCATATACTTGCCAACATGAGGCAGCAACAGCGAGAGGGAATGAAGCCAGTGATTTTTCAGAAGGCTGATCAAGTCCATACCATTCTGATCCTGCTTCTCAGCTGTCTTCCAGTATTCATTTTCCAGTTTGGTTTTGTTTGTGAAGTGTTCCAGTGGGTTTCAACAGATGTGAAGATATGTATACTGATGCTTTCTGAACTTATGTCAGAGAAAAAATCTGGCTGTGGAATTCAAGACATTTGAAGTGACTAAAACATGACTAGATGTTGTCCTGAGTTTTGCAGTTTCTCAGTGTTTCTCTTTCTGTAATACTTTCTCACACTTCTTCTGTAAACATGGCCATGGTTTCCTAACAACTATCTATGTTTTGCTAATTGTCTGTGTTGTTATCATTCCAGTATACTGGGTGGAGAAATATGATAGATTGATGCTTTGACCAATGGAATTGAGAGGTGGTCATTTCTACCTCCAATCCATGGTGATTTGTAAAAACATATAAATAAAGGCAGAGGGTTCTGCCCTCTCGCTCTCTTTTTGCTCTCTCCGTTTGCTGTCTCTGTGTGGTCTTTTATTTGGCTCTCCTTTGGGCTCCTCGGCCTAGCCGGCCTGACCCAGTGCTACAACTGTGAAATGTGAGGAGGGCAGAATAGTTGTTTTCATGTTTGCAGCTGGGTTGGCCAAACCACTGGAACAACCCAGCTCTGATGATAAAATTTTTCCCAATCTCTGGCAAGATTACCTCATGGGCAGCAAAATGGGAAGCAAAGGGTTTCCCTCATATTGTTAACTTCTGACTTCAAAGTGCAGCAGATCTCTAGAGATTTGATACTTGGAGGTTTTTAGCTAATATGAACTCAATATAGCTACTATCTGAGTGGGTAGAGGAGGTGGTTATTCTGGTAATGTAGGGGCCAGTTATTTCACACCTCTGACATAGGTTTCAAGTCTATGTTTCAACTTCAGTAATGCTAGAAGAACTTCCTAACAAATAGATAATTAACTAAGAAGATCAGTTCACACACTGTTACTTGTTCTATGGCTGTTTTCAAAACCACTTTTTTTCTCAAGTTTTTCTTGAGAAGACCAGTGAGATGCTAAAGTGAAATCCATTCTCCTGGTGCTGATGATGTGACCACATGAGTATTTCTGTAGCTGCCCTATATAACCCCTTATGGTAACTGACTAAATGGGATGTTGTTTGTAGCCTCCCAAAGGAGGGGGACTGCCATATCACCCTTCTCAAAGGTGTAAAGAACTGTAAAGAAAATCACATATAGCAAAGGGAAAAGCTTTCTCAAGAGTTTGGTAAACAAGGATCCTTGTGATGACTTGACACTTCTAAAGGACACGGCTGTTGTGTTTATCTCTCTCAAGTAGAAACTGTTACTGGAGATGCCCACTTTATTTATTCTGTCCAGATAATGGTTAAAACAGCCAATTGCAATATTAAAATTGGTTACAAAGCAAAGATCTAAAAAAGTATATGGTGTTTTCCTATCTAAGAATGGGTTCTTCCTCTGCAGCTTCAGTGTTCAGCTAACAACGTAAGCTGTCAGCTGAGCACTTTCCTCCATTCCCTCATTTATATTCCAGAGCTGATTTGTCCTAAAGTAGCCTCATCTAAGATAATGAGGAGACTGAATGCCTCCATTTTGCTTTAGTTTGGTGTGCTTGCTTCTCCCTCCTTGTCTGAGCCTTGTTCCTGTTATTCATAACTGACACCAGTACACCACATAGATATGCAGTGCTGTCACTTCCTCTCTTCTCAGTTTTTTTCTTACTGTGTATTTCTCATATGTTCTCTAATTAGCATATGCTCAGCTCTTCTGGCTTCAGGCTAGTTTTCATGTTTACAACCTCTGTAACACATTTTGTTAGAACTTCATAAATCATACATCATAGAAGAAATTAATTATGCATGTAACTTATTAGGTTAATAACTTTCATCTTATTGTGAGCTTCACGTAAAGTTATGCATTAATAATTCAAAGGACAGCTTTGACATTGAGTGCATTTTCTAAGGCACTTCTATCCCTTCTTAGGAGTTTTGGGCTTATATAAAAACCATAGATGGTTTTTAAAAACTTGATTCCAGAGGTTTCCACTTTTCTCCTGGAGGCTGGATTTGCCTGTGCATACAGCAGAGGAAGGAAATTAAGTGTTGGTGTCCTCTTTGGTTTTGCAACTGGAGTTTAAGGGAAAAACTTGCCATGTGTGAGGACACCTTTTGGTAAGAATCGTTGAATGGTTTGGATTGGAAGAGCCCTTTAAAGGTCATGTAATCTAAACCCCCCTGCAATTAGCAGAGACATCTTTTACTAGATCAGGCTGATCAGAGCCCCATCCAACCTGACTTTGAATGTTTACAGGGATCTTACCACTCTCCGGAAGGCCTGTGCCAGTGCCTCGCCACCCTCATCATCAAATATTTCTTTCTTATATCTAGTCTAAATTTGCCCTCTTTTAGTTTAAAGCTGTTAGCCCTTGTCCTATTGCAACAGGCCCTGCAAAAAAGTTTGTCCCTGTCTTTCTTGAAAGCTCTCCTTACGTACTCAAAGGCTGCAATGAAGTTTCTGCAGAGCCTTCTCGTCTTCAGGCTGAACAATTTGAAGTCTCTCAGCCCATCCTCATAAGAGAGGTGCTTTTGCCCTCTGCTCGTTTTTGTGGCCCTCCTCTGCACCTGCTCCAGGGCCTTTCAATTGACCTTGTTAAATATCATGAGGTTCCCATGAGCCCACTTCTTGAGCTTGTGCAGGTCCCTCTGGATGGCATCCCATTCTTCAGGGTGTGTCAGCTGAACCACCCAACTTGGTGTCATCTCCAGGCTTGCTGAAGGTACACTTGATGACACTGTTTATGTCACTGATTGTAGCACTCGTCAGGCCGGCCTTCCAGGCCGAGGAGCCCCAAGGAGAGCTAAATAATGAACCACACTGAACAGCAGACGGAGGAGCAGAAAGAGAGAGAGGGCGGAACCCTCTGACTTTATTTATATGTTTTCACAAATCACCGTGGATTGGAGGTAGAAATCAACACCTCTTAATTCCACTTGGTCAAAGCATCTGTCAATCATATTTCTCCACCCAGTATACTGGAATTTATAAACATAGGATAGCATAGATAGTTACTAAGAAACCATGGCCATGTTTACAGAATAGGTTCTGAGAAAAATGTTACAGAAGGAAAAACACTGCAAAACTACAAACTCAGGGCAACAAGTGATGAAGATACTGAATAGTCACAGTCCCTTGTTACTTACATCCATTTAGGCATTGAGGCATTGACCACAGCTCTTTGGATGGAACCATACAACCAAGTCCTCATCCACTGAACGGTGCATCCATCGAATCCATATCTCTCTAACTTAGAGAGAAGGATGTTGGGAGGAGCCATGTCAAAGGCCTAGATCTGAAAACTGCCTCCTAAAATACCCAGGCAAGTCCAACAGATCAGCTGTGTGGTAATACTCCCCTAGAACAATTCCACAGACTCCACTTCTTTGGAGTGCCGCAGACAAGCTTTGATGATGGTGCCAAGGACTTAAGAATAGTACTGGCATTGTATTTGAACTGTTGCAGCCAGGAGCTTCCTTGGTTTTATTGAGGCCTCAATAAGTGTGTGGACAGGAGAGTTTCAGTAAATGTAGTCTAGCTTTCAAAAGTCTTTCAGTGATGTGTCCCACCAAAAGGTTCTTCAGGTACTGAAAAAGCAATGGCAGAGAAAGAAGGTCTGAGCACAGAGGAAGAACTGGTTGGAAGGTAAAAAACCAGAATGGAATAAACAGACTGCACTAAATAGTTTCCATAGGAGGGCCCCAGTGGAAAGACTTCTGGGATCCATGCTGAGGTCTGAAGATTCATCAGTGTAATTATGAGTGGAAAGGGATGTGGATGGAGACAGCATACATTTTACTGAGAATATGACAATTTTCAGGTGAGGCAGAACTGCAGAGGATGACCCAGTAATGCTGAATGTCTGGACAAATAAATAGCAGATTTGAATGTAAATTAAATATGTTTGAAAACAAATTGAGGTGTTTATTTTGGGAGGGAGAGAAAAGAATCCCTATTCTGCATATGCAATGAGGGACTTTGGGGTGATTCTGGTGTTTTATTAAATAATTATTTAAAATTATTTTCTCAGTGGTCAACATTGGACAAGTAAGCGCATCTAAGATTATGCATTTCTAGGAAGGGAATAAGAACAAAACATAAAATATAATGATGTCATTAAATACAATCACACTCGACACTGTCATCCTGTTGTTTTAAGCTCAGAAAGGGGAGAAGGGCAACAAAGATCATCAAAGGTCATTAGAGAGACTTCTGTACAAGAACTGTCAGTACAGACTGGGGAGCTTTGTAACTGAACTGATGGAAAAAGAATATGACAGTGGGGAATCATAGTGTACTTTCTGTTTCTTTTAGAATATAGGGACTAAGTGGCATCAAAAGAAAAAGACAGGGCAAGCTTCAGAACAATCAAAAAGAAATATGACGGCAATTAAAGTAATGGAAATCCTTGCCATGGGATTTTACTGTGCCTGGAAAAACTCACAGAAGAAAAATTATTGATGGTGTATGACATACAAAGACATCAGTTTCTGCATGCAGACTCTCACAACCCCAGATAAGTGGAGTCTGTGAAATGGTTTTATGGGTGGGTATTGCTACAGAGATGCTCTGTGAGACAGTTGTGTGTGAAGTTTGACATCCAAGTTTGTGCAGCAGTGTGTAGATGTGGAAGTGAGATGTGTTAGGAAGAGCTGGAGAAGCAGACACAGAAGGGTTGAGAAAAGCCTGGAGTGCCCCGTGTTGGCAGGAGGTGGAATGATGCCCCTTTGAATGAAAGCAAGTGGTCATATGTGTAGGCAGCCTACATTTGAGGAAGTCACTTTAAGTGAAAAGAAAAACAAGGAAGGGCTAGATGAATCCCAGATGTTTGCAGGGAAGTGCAAAAGAGTTTGACTTCTTTCATCATCTGTAATCATTAGGGCGCCCAAAACAATTGATCGGAAATGAGTATATTAGAAGCAGTGTTATTACTCTGCTTGTTGAGCTGCATTGTAAAAGGATTTGTCTTTCAATAAAGATGATCTTTCCATGTATGGAATTAGGTAAAGGTTTGGAGAGAGATTTCCAGTAGGAAAATCTCCCCAGATCACTATGGGCTGTGGTAGCAGCAGACAGGTCTCAAGCCTTAACTTGGATTTGGGGATTTTTCCATCCATGACTAATGGTTAGACAGTGATCATTTGTATTTTTTCCCCTGTGGCTGTAACTGTGGAAGTAACTGTTAAGGTTTATTACTGCCCAACTACACCCCTTTTCTGAGCACTGAATCTGTCTGGAGCTGTCTTTTACAGCAGACTTAACACCCAAGGCGTGTTTTTTACTTCCTCAGAAAGGTGGACTGGTGCTGTGTAAAGTAGGGATGAAAAGTGTTTACCCTACTGGGACAAACTCCAAAGAATAACTGATATTAGAAATAGTAAACATCTCTCAGGTCACGTTGTCCATCTTCTGCCAGGAGTGCCATTGTTCCCTTCAGTGAATTAACTTTAAAACATTTCTACCAAGAGTTATTCTCCACAGGACTTTGACTGTCATTTTCTGTGTTCTGTTTGCTGCTGCTAAAGATGTCTTATGGACAAGTACTTCTCTTTGCACCTTGGTTGTATTTTGGGTACTGGAGACTTAAGAGCAAACATATATAAAAATAAAAAGGAACTAAATTGAAAATAATTATTATTTGGAGAATTATATGTATTAACCCAATTTAGCTAATTAAAGACTTTTTCAACTAAGAAATCATGCAAAAAAACTGGCCAAAGTTATTCAACAGACAAATGGCAGAATCAGGAATAAAACCCAGGAAACATAACACCTGATCCGTTGCTTAGCTCAGCAGAATAAAAATGCCTGCTACTCAAATTGAGTCTGCAGTCATATGTCCTCTTCCTAATTGAGTGATTTGTGGCATGTAAGGGTTTCAAAATATCAGAGAATTTTAAGGCCCAAAACCCCCTCCATACCCAGCTAGCTCAGTCTTCAGGTGATTATCTAATTATCCCCACTTATATGTGGATGCAGAGTGTTCATAAACAACAAACATCAAGCCTCACTTTCTCCTACATCCCCCACATTAAATCTAATAGTTTGGACCTCTTTTTAAGTTGTTACATTGGTTAACTACCTCCTACTGCAAAAGTAATTGAACCTTTAATCTGTTTGGCATTTATCTGACAATGGCCCCTAAATGTTGATTCTTTTGATGCAGTTTTCTACTGGAACAAAGATGCTTCAGAAATCCGGTGGTTTTCCTTTATCTTCTGTAATCAAATCTTTTCTTTATTTGTCTTTCGAAAAACTAAACCAATGGAGCTCCTTGTCTTTTACTCTAAGGCATTTATTCTAGTTTTCAAATCATGTTGAAGCTGCTTGATATATTCTTTGTAATTACTTAGAGTCCTTTCTTTAAGAAAATGTAGACATTAGAATTATACCTAGGGTTACAGTGCATATGGTAACAATGCTGCATATTGCTTATGCTATTCATTTGTCCTGAGACTACACCACCCTTCTGCCCATAGTGTTTTACTGGAAGCTCACATTTTCTCCACTGATGTTTTCTGAATTGTTTTCAAAGGTGCAGCTCCCTTGCAGCTTCCCCTTCCTGGTTCTGTACTTCATGGCCTGTCTGCCATGTTTGTAAACTTATATATTTGAGTATTCAAAGTTTTAAAAGCTGCTTGGAATGAAAGGGCCTGGACTTCCATGCTCTATGAATAACTCTGTGTGACTGATATGTCATTAAAGTTCAGTGGCATGCCAAACTTGGCGTTACCTTCAAATATCAACTTTAGTGCTTTTTATATTAACATCTAGGTAATTGATAAAATATTTTATACAATTGTATCAAACACACTTTGTTATGGTGCATTAGAAATGCTCCTTATCAGTAATGCTACCCCACTGACAAATACTTTGTGAGACCTGTCAGCTGAGGACTGATTGCCTGTCTCTGTCTGTCTGTCTGTCTGTCTAGCTATCTGTCCATCTATCTGATATTATGTCCTGTTTTGTTCTTGTATGCTGTTTATTTGAGCAGAGCTGTCTTCTGGTGTTCAGCCAAATACCTTAAAAAATGTTTCATCTGTGCTTTCACCATTGTCATTCAAATTATATCAGGTTTATTTGACACAAGCTCCTTTTACACAGGAAGGTCTAATGACATTAAGTATTGTATTCCTCTCCTTTAATGTTTCTATTAAATGCTTCAGATAGAAGCTGTTGTGCTATTTCCTCCAGGGTTGATGTTTCCTCCAGGCTAAACCCTTTCATGGTTATACATTTTGTCCTGTTTGGCTTTTTAAAACATTCACACAACATTATCATTCTTTTATTCTTCTTTTATCTCTCTGTTATTCCAAGATTAAAAATAAACCCCAATGGATCATAAATCTCCTCATTCCGCTCTTTTAAGAAATTGGAGCAAGTGACCCAAGTCTGTGAAATTAAAAATAAAGCATATTTATTCCTGGTAGCTGATCAACATCCTCTTTTATTCTCATGGATTGCAAAATACTTTGTCATATTCTTGTGATATAAACACTTAGGTTCTTCATGTATTTATATCTGACAGAAAACATATTGTATACTTCATAAACTTTGTAAGCTGAACCTTTTAAACACATAATTGCCTTCTTGGTGGTATGATGGACTTTTGTATCAAGATGCAACTTTTTTTTAACCACTAGTGCATCATATAGTGATTTAAAGATGCCATTTTTTCATTGTATCACTAGGAAACCTTGCACATTACTTCCAACCTGAATAGCTGTGATTTGGCTATATCATTATGCTTTTATCTCCTAAACTAAAGCAGATCTCTGTCAGATGGAGATTCCTGTAGCATGTAGATTTGGGTCAGCTTGTAACCTACCTTGGGGTGAAATAGATAGAATTCATTGGATAGCTCATCCAGTATAGGGTAAGATTAAGGTTTTTGTGTTCTCTGATTTTTTAACATATTTTTGAAAACACAGGCAAGATAACAGGCCACAGTATTATTAAATGGTTTCACTAATACTATATATATAGTCAGTGTCTTTTTTCTGTACTTTCTTGATAGTTTTCTACTTTGACACTGAAGAATCACAATTAGCCTTCTTCAGAACTGCTTTACAAAAGCATTTCATGTTCAATTGGTTATGCATCAAGACATGCGTGCTCTTTTCATAGTCACTGATTGGAAGGCTTAGATACAGTTCCCATTGTGTGAGAGTTGCTTACAGTCTTTGATCCTAAATCTATGATCTAGCAGCGGCCTGAACTGAAACAATGTGTCTTACTATATATTATTATATGCATGTCAAAGTGATAAGTAAACTGAATTTTAGCTATCTTATTGTTCTTTTCCAAAAAAATACCTTAGCTGTCATGACTAGTTTGTAGTTTCTGGAAGTTGCTCTGTGTTTGTACTTCAGTCAAGGTAGGACTGAAAGTTTCTGGGCAGGGTCACTTTCCCCAGTGCTCAGTCTGTCTCTCTCTGGCACCCAGAAAGCTTTATTAATAAATTCTTTCATAAAATTAGAAGAAACCTCAAAGGAAAATATACCTGTTTGCATATTTCCTCTTCTTGCCCTTAATTTTTTTGATGCAAAGAATCCTAGGACATTGAAATAAGCCTGCTGTCCTAAATTTTTTTTGGTAGTTGATGATACAGGATGATCCTTATGTTTCTCTGTGTCAGTGGAAACTGTCACTTGCAGTTTGCTACCTGCCACTTGCTGCCTCCTCACTTTCCCGTCCACACCAGTGTCTTCAACATGTAATAATCAATAGCAATTGTAGTAATAATGTAATAGTAATGTTCCTTTAGTGGCATGGATTTTGTGTTCAGTCTGGCAAAATGAAACTTGGTTTTAGTAGGCAGTGACCATGCGTCTTACACCTCTTACAGGAACATGCAAGCCAAGTTTGCAGGATCTGATTAACAGGAGGGTGTTTATTTTCTTGCTTCAAGCTAATTTCAGGGTTTAATTTTCAGGGTCTAATATTTATACATAAGCAAGGAAGAAAATGGCAAGAGGCTGATGATCTGCCTTTAAGANTTCTCATATCATTGCCTGAAAAGCCCTTGATTTCAAACTGTTGCCGATCCGGAGGGAAGGGGGTTACATTCTCCTATTCTAAAGGAGGCTTCTGCCTTCTTTGGCAAATACCTGTCTTTGAAACCAGGACAGCATGTTAGCCTATGTAGGACAAAACAAATTTGTAGCACAGTGCAGAAACAGCAGCTGAGAACTTTTGCCTTTTCTGGCTTCTGAACTTCAGGGGCTTTGTGAGGGACTAATGGGATCTGGGACAGATGTCTGCAACCCATCCTTCCATTTAGAAGCTCTTGGGAAATAATTCTTCCCCTTAGTAATACCTGATGATAGACCTGCATGCAGATGCTGGGCTGGAAGTGAGAGGTGTCAGGCTTGTGGGTGCCAGAGCCGTATGAGATTCTTGTGCTTTGAAGGGCAAAGAAATTGTGTTATAAAACCATACAGACCTTACTGTCAGAGTGACTGAGGAATTAGAGAAATAACTTGCCTGTTTTGTTTACTCTTTATATTGCTCCCAAAGCAAAATGGGGAAGCATGGGGTAGCTGAAAAATGCAATCCTTTCAAAGTGTATTGCCCTAGGGACAGAAAGAGAGAGAAAAAAAAGAGTATAGTAAAGTGTAGAAAACAGCAGCACTTTCAGTGTGCCATAACCATTACCACTAATCCTCTCCTTTTGAGTGCCTTATATGTGAAGGACCCAAGCCAAGCAGAACAATGACTGCCTGGGAATGGCAGGACACAGTGATGCTGGGAAGCATCATGGGCTGAACATATAGTGTCTACCAATGTACTTTTCAGCATTTTCCTCTTAATATTCTGCATATGGGGCCTTTTCTTTTTCTTAATTGCCTATTTGAAATAGTAAAATAATCAGAGCTGATATTGAGTTATTTGAACTTGGAACAGGACTGTAGGCAATAACATGCCCAATCTAGTATAGCTTACATTAGAAAAACTCCAGTTAAAAGCCCCTGTTGTCTTTGTTTCCTCCCTTGTCTGTGCTCCTTTCATATTTGACTATGCCAATGTGGAAAAAAAGAAAGAAATGTGTGAAGCATCATGCTTAGGTTGTGCGAAGTCCCATTCAGCACACAGTCCAGTGTCACGTACAGCAAAGTTAGTGGCATCTTCTGAACTGATGTCTCACTTCTGAGTATACTGGAGGGTGTGGAAAGGCTGAAATTTCAGTCAAAAGGATTCTGGTGTAATCTTATCTCCACCAGTCTTTTCTCTTGGAAATGGTAACTCCATCCTTGTGTGGTGTTTGTCATAGTTTAACCCCAGCCAGCAGCCAAGCAGCCACCAGCAGGGTGGGGGAGAGAATCAGAAGGGCAAAACTGAGAACACTGCTGGGTTGAGATAAAGACAATTTAATAGGAAAAGAAAAAGCCATGCATGCAAGCAAAGCAAAACAACAAATTAATTCACTGATTCCCATGGCAGGCAGATGTTCAGCCATCTCCAGGAGAGCAGGGCCCCACCACATGTAACAGTGACTTGGGAAGACAAATGCCATCACTCTGAACATCCCTCCCCTCCTGCTCCTTCCCCCCACTTTATATACCGAGCATGATGTCACATGGTCTGGAATATCCCTTTGGTCACTTGGGGTCACCTGTCCTGGATGTGTCTCCTCCCAACTTCCTCGCCAGTGTGGCAATATGGAAAACAGTAAAGGCCTTGGTTCTGTGTAAGCCCTACTCAGCAATAACAAAAACATCTCTCTATTATCAACCTGTGTTCAGCATGAATCTAAACCACAGCCCCATACCAGCCACTGTGAAGAAAATTACCACAGCCCAAACCAGCACCGTGTTTCAATAAAAAGATATGCTCTTGCTTTGTGATATACTTTCAGGGGAAGAGAAGGACAGCATTTACTAGAATGCCAAGCAGTTTTTTGGTCATGCATAAGAACAGAATGAGGGGATCTGCATGCAGATGATGTGCATTCTTCTAATGCAATTTTTACTGTCCTGGATAAACATGGGCTGGGCATCAGTTCATGGGTGGTGAGCAATTATGTGGTACATCACTTGTCTGTCTTGGGTTTTATTCCTCTCCCTTTTGTTGTCTCCTTTTTCTTCTTCATTATTATTATTATTATTATTAAACTGTTCTTATCTCAGCCTGCAGGTTTTACCTTTTCTTTTATTTATGATTCGCTTCCCCATCACTTGTGGTGCTTTGTTGCTGGCTAGGGTTAAATCACAACAGCATAGTCTAAAAATCACAAGTGAAGAGATGAATACACATGTATGCACATATAGTAGAATGCATGCAGGTACTGCTTACAAGTGTGTATAAACCCATATCCTTTAGCAGCTATCAGTGGAGATCTATACGTGAATCTATGCACAGTTTATGGATATGTGCATGTAAATATATGTAAGTACATCTAGGCAAACAAATATAGTATGTAGGTTGATTACATGTCCAAACATCCAACCAGTCCTGCACTGAGGAATATATATGTGTCCTTGCTTCCAGGAATTTTTTCAAGTTTTGTGACTGTCAGCCTTTTTCTCTTATTCCCTTCTTTCCCCCTTCAGCTGCCAGTAAAACACACAGACAAATTGTCTTGATATATTAGAAAAAGAATGGCTGACTGATTTCTATGTATTTTGCTATTTTTGAGCATTTGCTCAGTGCAAAGAGAATAAACTGCTGTAGAGGAGAAACAGTAGCTTCTTTGAGTGCCATGTAGACAAACCAGTCATTTCTATATTCTGGTCAATGTGGTCTGGGTAATAACAAGAGCAGAGCCCTTTTCTCAATCCTGTTCTCCAAAGGAGGCAACTCCAGAAATGGATGTTCACCATGTTCTGAGACTGCTGCTCTCACAGTTGTACCTCAGTGCTCCCTCAAGAGTGGAAAGCTTGTTGGACTTAAACCTCCAAAGTGCATGGGAAGTCCACTTAAACAGAAAGGTTTAGGCAAATTCTCCCCAGAGTGGCTAAGGCAGATTTGTTTTCTGCCTGTTAGTGTTTGATCAATGTAAGCTCTATTGCTCTGCATAGGATCTGGTATAGATCATTCTTAAGCAGCAAGAGAGTACTGAGCTAAACTGAAAATGTAAGCAAGTTAGTCTTGTACCAAATAAGCTTTCTTAGATGTGAGATCAGTCATCCTTGAGCTCCACACTGCGGAGATGGGAACCCCATGCCTGGGTGCATTAAAATGGCATTGTAGCCAAAATAAACAAACTGAGGGAAAGGTTTATTATTGTTCAGTATTTACATTATAGAATTCCAAAGTTGAAAGAGATTAGTAGATTATTTGCACTGATCTGTGTAACCAAAAAATTTTCTCCAGCTATGCCTTCGGCACAGGGTAGTAATTAGGAAGAAAGAATATTCTTTCTTGCAATCTATTGACTTGTATGAATTCAGTTCCCTCTTTCACTTTCTCAAAATCAGGGATAGTGGCCCTTAATGGGTGAGTGGAAGATAATACAATAGTAAATAAACTAATGCGAAGACACTAATATTCATAGAGTAACTTAAACTGCTCTATAGGAATTTCTTGTAGAAAGTATTTCTACAACGGCATGATCTTTTTTTCCTAGCTCCCTTTGTGCTGGGAACCAGCTAATCAGGTGTCTCTTTGGTGCTTAGTGCTGGCTCCAGTCCTGACCTCTCTCCTTTCTGGAGAGCTCTCTCCTCCTGATTGCAGCAGCCCACCTACTTTGAGAAGGAAGTGTAATCTGGTGCTGAACTGGGTGCTGAAGTCCTCATCTGTCTCAAATTTCTGCTTCTCATTTCAGTGCTTCCACTGGAAATTGTCACCCGTGTTTGCTTTTCTTTCTGCTTTCATGTGCTTTCCTAGAGTTCTCTCACTGTGGCAGCAGTTCTGGCTGTGCTGAATGCTTCCATATCCTGTCTTGACCCCTGGGAGCTGCTGGACTTACACTTCATGCACACAGCTTCCAGATCAAAGCAAGGGATGAAGGTGAAGTTTTGCCAGCAGCCTCAGAGAACCCTGGTAGTGCCACTGGGTTCTTGGCGTGTATGAATATTCATTCTCAAGAAACCTGTAAAGGTGGTGGGGGCAGGGGAGAGTTGTGTTAGTAAGGGTTTCTCCGGAGGCCAGATGAAACCATATGAACGGTTGAGGGGGAACTGTCCCATTCCAAGCCTCCCTTTACTGGTCTCAGACTGTTGCCCTGTGCACTAAAGCTGTGGCTGGTACAGCTGGGTGGCTTCTGAATGAATAGATGAACCAGACCTTTTGGCATTGTGGTAACTGGGGCTCAGTCCCAAATAGAAGATAGGTATTGAATTTTTTTGTTTTTGTTTTGTTTTGTTGTTTTTCCACCCTCTTCGTTTTATTAGTGGTGTAAGCTTGGAGATGAAGGCCACGGATGAGAGAGTTGTTAGATACACGAGAGAAAGATATAAAAGAGCTTATGGTTCTTTTTCCCACATCAGCTTGGGAGTTATAAGATGACAGTGTTTTTCTCTTGATGCCTCTTGCCGGTAGGGAATTACCTACATTCCCTGCCCTCTACAGCAAATATTCAAACAAATAGTTAGCTCATCATATCCCTGTTTTCACACAACATAAGGTCCAGTGCAGATAAATAGTTGGGGAATCCTGCCTGTGGAGGGTTTGAGCTTTGTTCCATGCAGTAGAATTTGAAGAGAGATAAGCAGAGAGATCCTCGAGACATGTCAGTGTTGTCAAGATTTTGCACAGGGCACAAAGGCATTAAAAAAGAAGTTTAGAATGCCATAGTATTTTGGGCTAGACATATGGAGACAGTCCTCCTC
This sequence comes from Pomatostomus ruficeps, assembly GCA_013400735.1. Taxonomy (NCBI): domain Eukaryota; kingdom Metazoa; phylum Chordata; class Aves; order Passeriformes; family Timaliidae; genus Pomatostomus; species Pomatostomus ruficeps. The sequence goes on along the minus strand of VYZT01029263.1, from coordinate 26,102 downwards.
CTCCTCACCAGCCCATCTGGACCTGTGACAGATGGTGTCATGGGATAGTGTCATCCTGCCAAGGGGAGTTCTTCAGCAGACCCAGAGTGTCTTTAGTCCCTCACAGGAGGAGAGCCTAGCTGAAGGGAGGGGTCTTTCTTTGGCCAGCACTGCAGATGGAGGGAGATGTCAGTGCCGTGAAACCTTTTGTGCTAAGGCTGAGGGAGGGACACATGCTGGGATGCAGCACCCTTAGCTTTAAGAATCCAGCTACAAACAGTGACACCATCCTGCTTCAGTGGCACCACTTTAAGTTTGTAGGCTTAGTCTGTACAGTACCAAATCCACTAAATGCTTCCTCTCTTGCTGTAATCTCATTGTTACTTGAGCAGTGCTTACTTTGGAGCATGTGTTCTCCCATATGTAATGGCAAATATTTTCAATTTGTTTTTTGCTGGGCAAGTGACAAAAACATAGAAGACGCTGCTGTTGTTGGCACAATTTGCTCAACATTTGCTTTGCTTACATTGGAAACCTCAGCAGTGAGATAATGCTTGCCTGGCATATGGAGACTGAACTACCTTCTTGTGTCTACCAGGAATATTCTAGTGACGTAGGCCCAAGGCATATTGGCTAGGGAAGACAGGTCATGGGGAAAAACTGCCTGTCTGTGAGTGAACAATATCTATTCAGTATTCTTGTAGAAGACTTTACACATTAGTGTTCTCATTAAAGCACATTTTATCACAGAAGTGAAAAGCTGAGTGAAATTAAGAGTTTCTGTTCCAAAGGAATTTTCTCCAGCTGATATTTGTTTTCATTGCTGCTGCTAAGATTGATTTTTAAAAAATGTAAATCCATGAAGTCTTCAAAACTGAATTTGTATGTAACATTCTTATATTTTTTGAATCAAATTATTTCATAGTGATTATTGAGCAGACCGCAAATAATCTGGAGCCAGTTTAACACAAACTGTATTTTCCTGTCCAGTGCAGTTCATGTGTCCCTTCTCTCAGAGGGACCAGAGTATTTGATTAAGCTGCTTTGTGGCAAAAGCAGTCATGTATCTCTGCTGATGTCAGGTGGGACACTGACATTGTGTCATGTGAAAGTATTTCCTTAGGAAATGGAACCAGAGGTAAAAATGGGAACCACTACCAAAAGTAAATGCAGTGCCTGAAAAATACATGTCTATGTTATGGTTAAGTTCATTCAAAAGCTTTTCTGTTAAGTTTGGTAAAACTTAACAGAAACTTGCCATTTTGGGTTGTTACAGATTGAAGTGAAGCATTTCATTGCTAAATCTCTGTGAGGGAAATGGAATTCTGTGTTAGAAAGTCATCCTGATGGAAACATTCACCCAGCCATACTAAACAGTTCTGTTTCCTGAGATAGGTCTTTTGTACTTGCACAACCTTAGGTGGATTTGAAATACAATGAAATCACTAAATGGAGTGTTATTTGCTAAGTCATTGTCTGATAGACTTTTCAGTGTAATAAGGTTCAAGCCTTAAATGATCAATGGGGCCATCCTAAAATAATTCCTCTCAGCCTTTCAGATGAAATTCTTAAAACACTTGACAGTAATCATTTCCTCACTTAATCATCACTGAACCAAGCTCGACAGATTTAGCTTGTGCTTGCTAGACAAATCTGTGATTTCAGGATGCATTTGGGAGAGGCAGAGTATTCTGTAACTGGTGAATGTCTGTATATGCTTACTACAGAACTAAATGTAATTGAAGTCAACTCCTGCCTGCTGGTTAAGAAGCTGCTGTGATAATGATTTTTTAAAAAATGTATTTATTTTTTAAAAATTATTTCTTCATTTTAATTTTTTTATTTTAACTCTCAAACCTTCATTCACTAGGAAAGTAATTTATGAGTTTAAGCTCTTCAAATTTGTGAGGTGTCAGTATTGTGTTAATATAAGGTTTATTCTTCATTTCTGTGCTTGAACACTAGGAAAGTCTTTAGATACATAGTAATTTGCTTTTTCACATGTTCCTCTACCCTCCCCACACCCCCCAACACAGAATCATAGAAAATAAAACTAGAACGGACCATGAGAGGATATCTAATCCTTTACACTTCCACTGTCCCAAAACAAAATCAATTACATCTATGTGAGTCTTGACAACAATTTTTTTAGCCTGAAATTCAAGGTCTCCAGTGATCATTGCTCTTCAGATGATTTCTTCCAGTGCTTCACTGTTCTTAAATTAAAGAAAACAACCCTTTTTCTAACACTTTTTTGCTATAATTTTTTGCTAATTATTTCTTATTGTTTTCAGCATAGGTACAAAGAAGAGATTGTTCCTTTCTGCTTTGTAGCAGCCCTTTACTATTTGAACACTTTATAGTATCTCCTTTCAAATTTTCTTCTCTTTTCTAGACCCCTGGTTATTTTCATTGCTCTTGTCAGGACTCTTTCCAATAGTTCCATTCCTTTCTTGAAGTAAAATTCTCTGAACTGCACATCATCTCCAGCAGAGTACAGCACTATCTCTTTCTATGTCTTCATACATTCCAGCGTGCATCTTTCAACCCACCCAATGACTGATTTCCTATGTGTAGCTAAGTGTTTATTTCTTCTATTTTGTTTTACCTCTGCACTAGGCTCAGTGTAGGACAGAGAATTTCCTCATTATTGTATATGGATGAATATTTTTAAAGTATAGACATATCTTCTCTATGTCCTTATATCCAGAAATACACCTAAGGTACAAATTGCTTTTCAGGGCTAGCATGAGGTAAATCTGTGTCTATGGCACAGGTGAGGAACATCACAGGTGGCTATCTTGGCTTCCCTGTTCTGCAGCTTTTTTCTTCTCTGTTATGAGGCCAAATGGAGGTTGAATAAAACATAAACAAGAGGAAAGTTCAGTTTGTACACCTGAATCCACAGTGAAATGCCTTAAACACTTTGTTATGACACAAAGGTGAACTATGTTACGGTCAAATACCTGTCAGTTTTTTACTTTTCTATGAACCAGAATCAGCTAGTTTTTTAGAAACAGAATGAGAAATCCAAATCAAATTTCTCAGAGAATTTTTTAGATTTAGCAGTAAAGACAAAATATCTCCTTGTGTTTACTTACAGATTTTGGCTAATGAGCACTTCTGCAAAACTAATTCTACAATCTCAAGTTGGCTGCTGTGATATAAGGAATATACTTTAGGAAATACCAAGTTTAGATGCTTTCTTACCATTGCTTAGAAAAATCTGTGGGAAAGTGATATTTTAAGAAATACAGAAATGATAGCTTATATTTGTGATCCCTTTCTTCACTTATTGAAGAACTTGAAGTTTGTGTAGCAAGGAAAGAAGAGGACTTGGTGTTTCCATCACAAAAGAGCATTCATCCTCAATTATAGTTCATGCAAAAACCAAGTCTACTTAATGTTACTGCTACCTTTTTTGTAGCTGAGGAAACTGTTTTAGTCTTTGAGACTACAGAATCCCTCAGCAGCATTCCTCTTTCAACTATAGAAAGGTTTCTTCCCTATATAGACAGTGTGACATGACTTTTTTTCACAAATAAATAGATATAATTTCTAATGTTCCCATCATGTTTATCTCAAGATGCAGTTGTGGGATCTGCAGTGACATCACGATGGCTGCACGACTGTGCCTGGCTCTATGCAGACTCCACAGCTACTGCCGTGTCACTCATGGCCATGTGGCCGCTGCGATGTCCCTTTTGGGATCAAAGGATCGTTGTGACCCCAGTGAAGCCCTGGGACCTGTGTCTTCTCTATCCATTAAGGAAACATCTTCATGAAACCAGTTAAAGAAATTCCACCCTGCCTTTTCACTCCTGTTTTACTGGCACCTTGAAAGCCCTTCTCGTTACATCCTGATTTAGGAAGTGCTTCTCTGTATCTTCCTACAAGTCTTCTGAAATGAAATCACTCTCTTTTCTCTTTTGGAATTTTCCACGAAACTTGAAGTTATTCAGAAACCATAATTGATTTTTAAGGTGGAAAAGAATTTTGTAGGGAAGCTTGAAATACTTCTGCCTTATTGTTTAAGTGTTCTATTCACCATACTCCTATTTTTAGCTGAGAATGAAGGCAACTTTCCTGTCTGACCATCCAGGAACCAGCCACTCTGGCAGTCACACATGCAGCACCTAAGCTAGTTAGAGATCCCTTTGCAGCTACAAGTACCACTCTCACATGGTCAGGCAAGGTTTTCTTACCAGCTCAACTCTGGGTTTCCTGTAGCAGAATCTCAAATCTCTGGATCCTTTAAATAGTTTAATATTGGTTCAATAACTAAATAACAAAATAACAGCTTGAGTTTGGTGCTTCTGAGGAGGGCCCCTGAACAAAGGAATCCCTGTGCTTTTATGCCCCCACAATCTAAGTGCCCCAAAGTCTAGAGTCATTGGCTCCTGCTGTGTCTCTGAGTGTCTGGTCACCTGGCTGGGCCACAGGTTCCCATGCTCTATGTTATCCAAAGGGTAGGCAGTTCATGGCGTCTTGCCTTGGGCTACTCCCACCCAGAGCTCAACCTGCAGCTCACACTGCAGCTGCACACTGAGCTACCTGCACTGAATGGATTCTTCAACATTGGGTGAACACATATTCTTTGTTAAACATACTGCAGATGAAATCTAGACCTGCGTTGCTCTAGTCAACATAGTATAAATCATATTTGAGTCTTGATTGTTTGGTTTCAGTTATTTTTCATCAATGTTCAGTGTATTGTTTTACACAATAGGTAAATTAACTCTTTCAATGTGGGGAATGATGATGATGTTTATTACCTGAATACAGCTGTCATGCCAGTGAAACATCAAATATGTTTAGACCAGGTATCCACAGTCCACACAGAGTTATTTTAATAAGTGTAGGAGCTTCAGTTACCCATCACTGAAGACTTGAATTGTTTCATACATAGTCTGCCCCAAACACAAAGAAAGATGCTGTTAACCTGGTGTGTTTGCTTCTACTTGCTTATCAGGGCAGGCTAGAAAAACACAGGTCCAATAAACCAATGGATAAACTGTAATTTTTTTTTCCTGTAGGAACTTGTTTGGTTATGTGCAAGTGCCTTTAAAGAAGTCTCAGGCTCCAGTCTGAATATCTAGCAGTTATCTTTTGTGAGCATTTATACGGGCAGTTGGTGAAGGGGTGCAGCCTGTGACAGAAAAAAGCAATGTCCAGGGTGCAATAGGTTACCAATTTGCCTGGCCTTCTGAGCTACTCTTCCTAGCTAGCTAAACATATGCAGCCTTCAGGTTATTGCTCTTTTTCATGATGGTTCATGATGGTAGTCATCTAATTTGCCAGGCTATCGACAGCCATTTCCCTTTGGACCATGCCTTTGTCCAGCCTGGACCAAAAATCATGTTTCCTGCTTAACCAGCTTGGAGAGGAATTTTTATATTGGCTACCAGCCAAACCTAGCACATAATTTTCCCTCCCTTTTTGTTGCTCCCTCGCTATCTGCAACTTCACTTGATTGCAGAGAGATGCTTTTCATCATTGTGAAAAGCCATCTGATTAGAGCTGTCATTAACCCATGACTGAAACTTATAAGAAGTTTAGCTGGAGAAATTCCTTGAATGCTTCAGAATTGCAAAGTTGCCATTTTAAAGAAACCTCAAAACTAGATTGTGAATTTGTTTCAGCTCTGCCTAAAACAAGCTCTCCTTTCTCAGCAGATTTATAGGAAACATGATTTAATGTATACACTTTTTTCCCTCAGAATGTTTTAGATGTCATGAAATTCTACTGCTGATTATCAGGACCCTGTGTATCTGGACTATGCCCTTCCTGACCATCCATTTATACTGGTCAAGTTCATTAAACAAAGGCATTGAATGGTTATTATTCCTTTGTTAAAGTGTATTTAGAAACAGTCCTCATAGAAAAGGAAAAAACCATTATTTTCGTTATTCTTGTTTCATTTTTGCAAGATTGGAGGAATAAAGGTTACTTTTCAAAAGCTCTGTGCATAGCTTTTGCTAATAATTTTCTTCCCCTTTCTCTTTTCCACCTTCCTTCCCAAAATAAAGGAGATGTGTATGTCTATATCAGGAATCACGTACTTGACTCCCTTAGACCTTCTCTGATATACATATCAGACCTGGGAAGAGCTCAAGCTTGTCTCTGTTTAAACAGGCGAGATTGGCATTGTTCAGGAAGCACCTGACATAAATGGACAAGTGTATGGGCACTGCTCTCATTGCTTTGCTTGCTTCTCAGTTGCTATGGAAGCTGTGTGTAGCACTAGAAGAGTGTCCTAGAGAGGAACAGCATTCTGAGACAGTCATGGCCTCACTTGAATTTAGAGGAGTGGGTTTCAGTCGGTATTTTGGCATATACTGAAGAGCCTTCAAGTTAGTTCAGAGGTTGCTCATAAAATGAGACTGTGAGGTAGGAAGTGCTATGCAGATGGTAGATTCTGCTGCTGGCAGAAAGCTTCCTCAGTGAAACATAAAAATGTTTGTTCTCTGCCTTACAGCAGGTGACTCTAAGAAACTATTTCTTGACGTTTATATATTTGAACTATAAAACCAAATTTTTGGTCCAAGACTTTTTGCTTACCTTCCTTTTTAGTGGTATGTTTTAAGGTTGGCTCACAAATGTGTAAGAATATTAAAAAAGCTTCACTGAAAGCACTGATGACAAGGCAGACGAGGGCACACAATAGCATCTTCTCCTTTACCAGGCAGTTTTAGCAGTTGAGAAGGATCTGCTTCATCTGCCCTGGAAACTGCACTGAAGCATCTGTTGATTTCATTAAAACACAAAGATTCATAGGTTATGAGGCCAGAAAGTGCCATTATGATAATCTAGGCTGATTTGCTGTATAATTAATTCCTGTCTCACTATGTCTTTTAGAGAAAACAGTATACTATTTTAATTTAAAATTTGCCAGGAGCAGAAAACACACCATAACCTGTAGTAAATTATTTAAGTAGCAAATTATCCTCATGTAAAAATAAGTCATAATATTTTAAAATGTGAATTTCTCTAACTTCAATCTCTAGGCCCCAGATCTCATTGTCCCTTTGTCATATGCATTAAAAAACCCTCTATTGCCAAATCCCATTTTCTGCACAGGTACTTGCAGATTGCAATTGAATCACATTTTAACCTCTACGTATTAAACAGACTAAATTTGAATGTTTTCCACTATGGGACATGCATTCCAGTCATTTAATTATATTCCCTCTTCTCAATCTTGAACCTTTGGTTCAACAATTGAACTGTCATTATCAGAAGCTGCCTTACCGTTTCTCTATTCCTACGAAGGATTCACATTGTTTTTACACCCAAGGATTATTTCTGTCCTTTTCTTTTATTGTTATGATGAGAGTCCTGGTGTACTTGATTGTACATCAAGATGTTGATGTCCAAATGTGTCTGTCAATAATTCCTCAAGTCAGCTATGGAAACACTTACACTTTTTCCATAACATAGATCCTTTTTAGATTTCTCAAGCTAGGTGTTTTGGTTTAGGATTTTTTAAAAGAAAATAATTTAGAACAACACTTGAATAACAGAGATTCAGATTGGGGTGGATATGTTTCTTTGAAAAGATTGAATTCCGAACTCCTGTATCTATTCAACACCCTTTCTCCTCTCTTCCCCCAGGTCTTCCTTTGTGCTTGCTTTCTTGGTCTGTTCTTTTCAATCTTAGCCTCAGATTCTTTATTGTTAGTGACTTTCTTGATTATAACTAACTTTATGTAATTTTTTTCTAGTTCCTTTGAAAGCATTCTCTCTCAAGGATTCTCCAGCTGTGGTACTTGTATGACTAATGAAACACAAAGCAGTCAGCATCAAACCTCAAATAAACCCAGAGGCAAACCCTCTGCATTTCCCCAGAGAAAGATGGGACCTGTTACTCAAGTATTAAATACATCAGAGGGAGATGTAACCTGTATGGGGCTCAACTGTATGTGGGAGCTGCTTATGTTCATATGATATTCCCTCTACCAGCAACCTGCAGAGGTTGGTGAAAACAGATCACTGAGTCATGGCTAGATACTACCCAGCACCACCCATCAATCATATGTAGGTACCTGTCTGCACCTCTCATGTATGGAAAGACTGGGTCAAGATACAGTTTAGAGGAGTGTTGGTTTGAGCAATTGTTAGCCGTGTCCTGTAAGGGCAGCTCTCCTGCCTTAGGATAATTAGAGCCACAGCTCATTCAGGCCTGGCATTCTCTTGCCCACCAAAGCAATTCCATGCTGTGGTGAAACAAAAAATGCAACGTTGCACCAAAGTCATACGCCCCCGTGGGCCTGAAGAATGGTCAATCCATGCACCCAGTGTGGTGTCTCCAACAGTGGAGGGTGCAAATGGTGTTTAGGGAGAACACATGAGCATGGCTACTATCAGTGGTGCATTCCCTTACATTGCCACAGCACCCACTGCTGTTGGTTTACAATTGCTAGAAGACACACTTCTTCCTTTTTCCTTTCGTATCAGCTTGTGGATTTGCTGTCCATTTTTATTTCTGGTTCTTTTTGTATCTTCTGTTGCACCCTACTTCCATGACCTCCCCTGACAGCAAGTTCCAGAAGTTCACTACTCTCCATGTAAATAAGTACTTCTAAAAATCCATTTTATGCTGATTTCATACAGGTTTCAGCAAGTGCCTCTAACTCTGTTATTGCTGGGTTTGGCAAAGAGCAGTACTACATTAACCTTCTCCGTCTTCTGTAAACTTCAATCATATTTTTCTCAGTCTTCTCCAAATATGAGCTTGGCCTTTTCAGGCTATCCTCATAAAGCATCCTGTTCCATCCTTTTCATTGCTCTATTTATTTCCTCTTTCTCCTTGAGAAGCAGAGACGGGACTTCATGCAGTGCTCAGAACTAAAATCTGGCTGAGGTGCACCTCATTGTCTGGCAAGAGAGGAGGCTCTAATGCACCCCCTTGCTGTGTCTGTGGAAGGAGGTGTATGGTCTCACTAATGAGAGCATTTGACACAATTAATCTGTAGAATAAAGCTACTGCAGTTGCATAAATAGAAAATGTGTTTTATCCCTGTTGCAGATATTAATAGACTTGATGTTTCTGATGCCTGTGGGAGGGCAGAGCACGTTATTAGGAATTGGAGTAAAACAAGCTACTGTGGGTCAATACTGTCCTCTGCTGGGAGGAACTAGAGCTTTGTGCCGTTTCTTCAAATGGGATTTAACAGCTGGCTTCTCCTTTCACTATGTGTGCCTTTGCAACAGGAAAATCTGATGCTGTGCTGACTGCAATAGGGAAATTCTCCTTTAATGCTTAGAGAAAGCTGGAAATTCTTTGCTAACTATGAATGTATTGAATTGCGATTGCATTTATTTTTTCATCCTGAAGTCACCTAATTCTTAAGCTTATCCCTCATTCTTTCTCCCATTTGCCTTTTAATATTTACCGCGTACACATTTCTCTGACTTTCCTGTCCTAATTGTAGACGTAACAATGCATATCTCCTTTCCCTTCTATTTTCGTAACAAATTGCTGACAACTCATCCTGATAGGATTTTGAAAGCAGAAATCAAATGTGTGTATGTATGTGCTATATGTGATAGAAAAAAAGTATCTTAAAATAATAAAGAAATCAGAGTCTTCAGTAGTATCACTGGATAAGAATTCAATAAAAATTCTGCTTGCTGCAGAAGTCATTTTGCTTGCTATATGTGCCAACTCTGCATTTAGCAAGCACAGAAGGTGGTTGAGAGGAAGTACAATTTACAAGCATTTCAATTTTGTGCCTTCTCCAGTTCCTGCCTCTGTGAGAATGGCACAGGACAGAGAAGTGTCTGCTTTCCAGGAATTAATTCTGTACCTGAGAGAAAGAGAAGAGTAGGAGGTCTGGACTCCTGAGTAAGCCAGGCATGCTCGGAAGTGCTTGCCTCTTTGAGACTCTTCTCCTGGCTAATTTCAATCCATGTAGCAACTTAGAGACCAGTGTTCTGATCCTTAACTCAGAGAAAGTGAGAGTCCAGGCACTGAAAATGTACAGGGTTTTATGTGTTAGCACAAGAACTGTTGTTTTCTTGAAGCAGATGTAAGCTATGGAGATATCACCATGGCAGGTTTGTGTCAGTAGAGATCTAAGATTTCTTGGTCAGAGAAATTTTAAGTCTTTGTTATTTTTCTCTTTAGGAGCCACAGGCCAATCACTAACAGTTCACAGCAACTTGCTGAATTTTTTTTGCATCTCTCTCCTAGTAGTTAAGTAGGGTTTTAGGAATAATAAAGAAATGACAGTGGTGGTACCAGGTTACCTGCTGTGACTAGTAGAAATGGACGTGGAGGTTACATTTTGTTATGTATTTTGTATGGGATTTATGCAAATATAACAGCATGATATCAGACACACACTGGATTTTATGTACAAAAGCTTTTACAGTCGAGTGGGCCTGTGGTAGAGTTAATTGTTCTGACTGCCCTTCAGTTAAATATCCTCTTCTGACTGCTTATCTGATCTATAGTTGTTGCAAAGTACCCATTGCTGTCATTTCTATACACCCTCCTGGTTCAACTCACTCCCTCTGTCATCATGTCAAACTCTTGCACTGTCTCATTTCTGCTCCCCATTGCCTTTTGGGAAAAGTTTATCTCCCATGGGTGAAAGTAATTGGGGTGTTTGGATTGTATGCAGGATTGATGTATGATACTTTTCCTTGTGTCTGGCAGGTTGTTTATAAGAATAATGACATTCGTCTGGAGCTGTCACGCTTGGCACGGATTGGTGATACTAAGATGAAGATCTATGGGGAAGTGAAATTCATATGTGAAAATGTGGCTACACTGGATCCCATCAGCTTTGAGACACCTGAGGCGTATATTAGCCTGCCTAAATGGAATACCAAAAGGATGGGCTCCATCTCATTTGATTTCCGAACCACTGAACCCAATGGACTGATCCTTTTCACCCATGGCAAGCCTCAGGAGAGGAAAGATACCAGAAGCCAGAAAAACACAAAGGTAGACTTTTTTGCAGTTGAGCTTCTAGATGGAAACCTCTACTTGCTGCTGGACATGGGCTCTGGGACCATTAAAGTCAAGGCCACCCAGAAGAAAGCCAATGATGGAGAGTGGTATCATGTGGATATTCAAAGAGATGGAAGATCGGGTAGAGTTATAACTTTTTCTTAAATGGATTCATATTTCAGATTCAGACCTAGGGCTATGTATTAATTCTCAGAACATTCAAAACCTGTTAGATATGAGTCACTTCCTTAAAAAAGCTTAGTGTTACTCCAGTGACGTTTATCCAGCAAAGCAAAGATGTGAATGGCTAGGTTTTCATTAAACATTTAGTGTGAACTTCGGATAGCACATCACAGAGGCAGTCTATTAATATTTTATTCACAATCCTCAGGTATTCTGGACCTATGTTCACAATTGCATGCATAGTTACAGTGATGACTTCTTTGTAGGCCATGGTAAAGTTTAAGGTCCTTCAGAACCATTGTTCTCAGTTTGAGAAATTCTTACTGATCTCCTTTGGGTTTCTGCATTTGGGATCTTGTCATGAGGAAGATAAGAGTAATGGGCACAACTAGTAACAAAGTTATGGAAACAAATCAACATTTTCATCCCATTCTGTTTCCTTTAGTATCCTGTAGTTTTGAGTTAGGTTTCTTTACTCTCTTGGATGCCAGATTCTAGTCTTAAAATCTGAGTCAGCATTCAGTGGTTGTTTTTTTGTTTCTTTACTTTCTTTGTAGCTTCTCATTTTCAAATATGGGTTTTAGTTTATTTCTAAAAATACACCTACCATGTAATTGCCAAGAGGTATTTTTATTGTTTTCAGTACTGAATATCAAGCTAACATACTCATGATGTACTGTGAAATTGTGGAGGAAAACAAAAATGCTCTAATACTGTAACTTCATCTAGAGAATAACAATTGTACTTCATTTTTTTTCCTGAACCATTGGGATCTCAAACCTTTCCCTTCAAAAGGAATTTTGCTTACATTTGCAAGTGGATTTGAGATTTGTGTGGTGATCTCCAGATGATAGTTTTAGGTCTCTAATTTTATGTTTCCAGTTGCTGAATAACATCAGTATAGAGAATGCAATGCTACAATTTGATTCCCTTGAGTTTTTAGAAGAGCTGACTTCAGAATACCAGGCAAGGCTTAACTGTTTGAACAGGTCTTTGCCTGAAGCTATGTTTTTCTTTGATGATGTGAGTAGTTTCTTTGTATTTGGCATGGTGCTCTGCTTGGACTTAATATATGTGGTTATATATTGCTATCTCCTAAAGACATTGATAGAAGCATTTTACCAAGGAAGCCATAAATAAATAAATGGAGCTTTGATTTCTTTAGAATTGCTAAAATTTAATTAACTTCCAGGGATAAACTCAATTAGCAGTGTTTTGTACTGATTAAGTTTTGCTTGCTCACTTGGGGACTGTCTCATCCCTGAAGAAGCAGCTGCAGAGGGAGAAGAGACAGAAATTACACTGGGCTCTATTCAAAGAATGTTTGCAAAACCCTACCAAGAGGGACACACATTCATTTGGACACCTTCATAGGGGGGTGTGACAGACGGCATTGCTACTTGATGGATGACAGTGTAGGACTGACTTTTTTTGTCTCTTAGCAGGGAGGTTTGTGGTGTTCTGGACACTGATTAGAGGTAACAGATTTTGAATTAGAAACAGTTTTCTCAACAAGAAAGAATGTGTTTGTATGATGTCTTATCTTTTTTTTTCTTTTTACTTAATTATATTCTCTGCTCACAATGAATACTTGGTTAATGATCCTAATGACTGATGTCTTGTGTCCTGAGAAAACCAGGATACTGGCATTGATTTCTTCACATAGTACCTTTAGCAAGCATCAGTCACTCTTATCCAGTGACACTTTGGATAAGTGTGAGAAAGGAATTCAAGATCTCTTCTTGTTTAGTCCTTGGCTTTTCTTCCACATGTAGACTGGAGAATAGTTACACCTTGAAGATTTTTTTCCCTTCCAATATGGATGACTATAATTTAGAAACTGAAATAATTAATTTACTTAATGGAGGCTAAAATCAGCCATTTGAGTTTAATGAGCTAGTGACCTAGAAGTTCCAATTCTCCTTACTGAAGCAGTAAGGCCTATATTAGGTGTCATCTCTCCCCTTCTTTTTTCCCATTTCTCTAACAGTCCAAAACTTCAGGTTCTGCTGATCTTAGTAAAATAGCTTAAAAATCCAAATATTTGCTATTGCAGTGCACTAAGGCAGGGAAGCTTGGCAGTTGTGCTCAGAAAACCTCTGGCATCTCTAGTCCCCTTAGGCCTTGTGTATGCTTTCGTCTGTGTTGGCTGCCAGAGCAAAAAAAGCTGGTTTTGCCTTTCAACTCTGACAGAAGCTGGCAATGTGGATATGGACATCTAATGTCCTGTAAACTTTTTGTCCTTGGAGAAACCTCCCACCAAGTGTTCACAAAACCTGTCACAGTTTTTAGCTGGGGAACAATGACAGGACAATATTTTCAGCTGGTCATCAGCTACAAAACATACACGACCTACCACCTGATCAGACACTAAAAATCTTACTGTAAGGTTTGGCTTACAGGTGTATCAGTGCACTGTTTGGTGTGCCAGTTCTGCTCCCAGTGACTGGAGTGTTTTGATCTGTTTGCTCATTAGTCCAGCACAAAGCACCTAAGGCACTGCAGATGAAATGCTTAGGTGCTTCTGATTTCTCAAGATGGACTTGCATCTACTCTAAGCAGAGTGGCAAACATGGGATTTGGAGGGGAAAAAAAAGGATGTCAGCTTATGCAAGTGCTCCTTTCTAGGATCAATATAGAATTTCTCCATCTCAGCAGCCTGGTCTTAAAAGTGCTGTTCATCCAAACTAGTGCCATCTCCTTACAGGAATTATTGCAGGGTACAAAACACTCCAAATGTTTAGGTTGCTCTCTAGCTTATTTTCGTTCATCATCTCACCATCTTTCTCCAGGTTTTACACTTCATGGTATCCAATATATCTTGTCTTTTAGGGGGTTTCTTTACCTTGGTGGCATTTGCACATGTTTGTTTTCTCCGTAGTAGCAGCTGTCTAGAGTTCAGCCCTCCAGTGTTTTGGTTCTACGATTTGGAGTAATATGCACTCTACAGGCTGCTTTTGAGACGTAGCAGTGGAGATGCTGGAAGGGGAGCTGCGTTCCTGTGGCTCCATGACATGCTGCCTGTGTGACAGTGTGTGTATTCTCACATCTTCCCTTTCCTTATTTTGTAAAGGAGAAAATGCCTGTGGTGCTCCAGCTTGTTTATATAAAATGATTCATCAAATAACTGTGGTTCTCTTTGAGCCTTTAATTTGTAATGCCTCTGTTGCTTCTGACACTCTGCTGCCTCCGATATTATTCCTCAATTACTACTGAACATCACACCCATGGAATACCTTTTTTCTGTGTCATATGTGCAGTTCTCTTAGAAGACACCTCTTATAACTGAAGAAAAGTGTCTACACATGACTGCACTTTCTCACAGAGACAATAGAGTTAACTCTATTAACTCTCCTTCCTTATTGTAGGGGTGTCTGATAAAAGTGCAATGATGTGGAATTAATCTTAAAGCTTGAATAGTGCCTCTGAAGACAGACTGTCCTAATGACAAGGCAATTGGATGTGATGATTTGTAGCTCGGGAGAGGTAATTGCTGATTTTTAGATGAGTGTTTAGTGGGCAGATATCCCTATCACAGAAACTGCTGAATGCTCTTCAGAAAAGTACACTGCTCTGGAATGTGAGAGATGTGCATTATGTTCCCTGTTTTTCTCTGGATGCACTATCTGACCTTAAAACAAGTCACTTTGCTTTTCTGTACCTGTTTTCCATATTCTGATTGTATTTCTGTATTATATGTTCCGATAATTTTATGTGCTGGGACAATGTCTTGAAATATATGTGAATGGCCTCAGTGCCATTTTATTTGGAGCATATGGAAGCTACCACAGTTTTAATAACTGTTCTTCAGAGATAAGTTTGTCTCTCTCAATTTTCCTGTATAAAATGCAAATTATAAAACTTTCTTTGTAAAGCCATACAATATTTTACTTTGGGACAAACTTCTGGAGAGTTCTAGTTCAATACAGACTTCCTTCAGGGTCATGTGCAGTTGAGCTTTGAATGCCTTCAGTCCGGTAAACCCCTCTGAGGTTTCTGTTTCTGTGTTTGACCACTCTTGTGATAAAAACGTCATTTTCTATGGAGTTGGAGATTTATAGCACTCCTCAGGCAGGCCTCTAGGCCGAGGGCCTGAAGGAGAGCCACACAAGGAACCACACAGAGGCAGCAGCAGGAGAGAGCAGAAAGAGAGAGGGCAGAACCCTCTGACTTTTATTTATATGTTTTCACACATCACCATGGATTGGAGGTAGAAATCACCACCTCTCATAATCCACTGGTCAAAGTATTTGTCAATCATATTTCTCCGCCCAGTATACTGGAATTCATAACATAGATACAGTTTAGGAAAACATAGATAATTGCTAAGAGAAGCCATGGCCATGGTACAGAAAAGGATTCTAAGAATATCACAAAAGGAAAAACACTGAACACTGCAAAGTCAGGGCAACAGAGATTCCCTTATGTTGTGACTTAGGGATGGTACTCTCCAATTTAGTGGTCCCATTGAGACTCTTCAAACCACATCACTCACTTGCTTCCCCTTCCCTTCCCCCTCTCTCCTGTGGAAGGCTGGAGAGGAGAATTAGAGGCACAAACGGTAAAGATCACGGATTGAGATAAGAACAATTTACTGGAAACATCAATGAGATAAGAAAATGGTAACAGCACAAATACTAATAATAAAAGCATACCAAAAAGAGAATGATTCACATGCAAAAATGCTCACTGTGGAGCTCGAACCTGACCTCTCTCACTGGCCTGGGACTGGCACCAGCCTACTGCTCCCGCCAGCTTGGGGCCACTGTTAGCCAAATGTTCCCTCTGGCTTGGAACCTGTGCTGCCCCACTGCTCTGTCCACCACACTTGTTTGCCTGGAAAGAGCTCTTCTTCTGTCAGGGGAGTCCTTTTTTTCTGGCTCTGGCAATGATGGGAGGTGGTATATAATAACCTCTGGGTCCTGCCCATGCCCCTCCCAGTTACTGCAAAGAATTAACGCTGTCCTGGCTGGAACCAGGACACCTTATGCATCTTGTGTCTCCTGCTACTACAAGTTCACAGTGCTAATTCATGTTCAAGTTGTCTGCCATATCACCAGATCCTTTTCTGCAGAGTTGCTCCATAGCCAGCTGGTCACTAGCCTGTAGTTATGTTCAAGGCTTTTCTGACCCAGGTGTAGGACTTTGTATTTATTAGTTTTAATTTACATCAAACATTGCTATCAGTCCTTTGCTCCACCTTGTAAAGGTTTCTCTAAATGGTAACCCAGTGCTTCCTCCATTGCATCAACCATTCTCTCCATGTCACCTACAAGCATGTCTATGTTGGTCCATCATCCAGGTCCCGGTTTGGAGGTACCGATGAAGTGTTTTCTGAAAGAGCTATATAGTAGGAATTAAAAAACTTTTGCTTTTTTTTTTTTTCTCTCCAGTCCTTATGCCATAAAACTCCTGTGTGTTCCCAATAAGTTTTTGCTTTGCTGGATGAATACCATTGAATAATGCTCAAATTTTGCGTGTTATTATTTAACCATTGAATTGTTTTGCATCTGACTTTATAATGCAGTTTGGGATACAGACACATGATGACCAGTCACTGCATGGAAGCACTTAGGACCTGTAGTTCAGGAGGAGAGGGAGCTGTGTGAGAAACACTGTTAGAATTCCATTTGGGTAGGGAATAATCTTCACTTTCCTGTCCTGAACCTTAAACCTCACTCAGTTACTGGAAAAAAATGAACTAAACTGAGTCTGTAGTTGAAAGCGTTGATGTCTCCTTATGTTCCTCATTTAGGTACTATATCAGTGAACAGCCGACGCACCCCATTCACTGCTAGTGGGGAGAGTGAGATCCTAGACCTGGAAGGTGACATGTACCTTGGAGGGCTGCCGGAGAACCGGGCAGGACTCATCCTTCCCACAGAGCTCTGGACAGCCATGCTGAACTATGGCTATGTTGGCTGTATCCGGGACTTGTTCATTGATGGACGAAGCAAGAACATCCGGCAGCTGGCAGAGGCACAGAATGCTGCCGGAGTCAAGTCCTCCTGCTCCCGCCTTAGCATCAAGCAGTGTGACAGCTACCCCTGCAAGAACAATGCAGTCTGCAAGGATGGCTGGAACCGCTTCATTTGCGACTGCACTGGCACCGGCTACTGGGGTAGAACATGTGAGCGAGGTAAGTTGTGCTTCCTGACATCAGTAACACAAAGCTGAAGGTGTGCATGAGAATGAGAAAAAAATCCAGTGCTCCCCTGAGACTCTCCCCTGTCCTCGTTGGTCTTCCCAATGCTAAGTTCCAGTCCTCGCACTAGGAAAACTTTCTTCACTGCTTGTTTCCTTCCAGTTTCATGAGCTTACTTGGCCACTTCACTCCCTAAGCCTTCTGAAGATATGGTCTTCAGGTTCCAGAGTTTCTTTGGCTAAGTATGGTTTGTCTCCTGACGTAGAAAATACAGCTGCATGTGAGAAGTTTCAAACAAATTACTGGAAACTGTACTAAGTGTGAGCTTTAGTGATGGAGATTTTTCTTGCGTGGGACAGAAAATGAATCCCAGTTCTATCTAGGCTTCCTCTTTTTTTGTGTAATAGAATTTTCTTGATGGCTCTTTACGAGTAAAGCCAGCTAATGGGATAGTGTTAAAAGCAGCATGTCTCCAGGTGCACCTCTGATAAGGCAAATCTGTAGGAGATTGATGGGAGATTCTGTGCATCTTATTTGTACTCATCCAGAATTGTGATTTAAAGACATATGATTGGAGATATGAGGCCCAAGTATTGCTGGTGTGGATAGGCAGATTTTCTATGTGTTATAGATCACATGGAAAGGAATTTACTAGTGGAAGATATTTGAACTATATATTTCTCAAGTACATAGGTGGTTCCATTAATTGTTATACTAATTGTGCTAGTGCCACCATCAGAATGAGGTAGGTGAGTGGTTTTACAGAAAAAGATGGCGCTAAGATCAGTTACAAAAAAACCCCATCTCCCTAAAGGGTGTTTTCTTATATTTAAACCATTAGCACCGCATTCAGGCTAAACTGCATTCACAGTACACTCAGGAGTTAACTGTAAACCATTAGCAGAGTCTTAGGGCTTTGGGCTTTCAGTCCCTTCATTGTATCACCTCAATTGGCACCATGGTTATAGCATGTGTCTTAGAATTGGAAATTCAGATATTTTTGAGCTTCTGCTATAAATATTTGAGCAGCTCCTTTCCCACTTGTATCCCCCTTATGCATTTTTTAATGTTGATCATAGTAGCATGCCACTTATGAGGAAGAACATGAAATTTATGTACAATGCATAAAATATTAGGCAGAATTGAGATTTGTAATTCATTCACTCCACAGAGGATTTTCTTCTTTGCAGAAAGTTTTTGTTAATGACCAAAATTATTCTTATATGTATGGGATTTTTAGGTTTTACAGCACAAGATCTGTGATTGTTCATAAAGCTGCTCACAGCCAGTGATTCATTGCATGCTGCCCTAAGCAGCTATAGTAGTTAACTGCCATTGCGCCTTCAAATAGCTGAAGCATCAACACTGCCATCCATTCTGGGGGAACATGGGTGAAAATGTAAGATTCATGGGCATCAGCTATGCCAATGTCAGCTCAGCAGTTCTCTCTTTTGACTACATGGGATTTGAAAATTCTGGAAAACATCAGATAGAGGTTTTCTCAGCCATAGCCTTGGAAATTGTTTTGGCCAGTTGTGTGATTATGATTTATACAAATGTGATAAAAGGAAGCGTTACCATAAATGCACTGTTCCCCCACCAAACTGCATGTATGATTGCCCTTAGTCTTTCTTTAGTATTAGGAGTGACCAGCTCTGGGATTAAGGGCTTTGTGGACTCTGTCTCATGTCTATCTCCTAGACCTGGCTCTCAGAAGAGAATCCAAAGCTAACAGTGACATAAATAACAGGGTTCATGTCATGTACCTTTATATATCTATGGTGTTAGCTTTTAGTACTTTTATTGTCAGTGAAAAGAAATCAGTAGGTTAAAGGCATGTAAGCATTTTAATTTGAATTAATTAATATTAAGTCAGGCTTGAGATCCATAACTTGCCTGTGCTCTAATGGGCATCAGTCTGAATTAGGAAGATACATTTATGAATTAATGTCTAGCATGGGAACTTGAGGTCATAATAAATATGTTTTAGAATCAGAGTGTACTTAAGGTTAACAAAATTGTGGTGAAACAGTTCAGGACAGCATAAAATATGTATGCGAAGGTCCTAATAACGCTTCTTTGGGGGTTTTTGCAGGGTTGCTTGGGTGCTGCAAAGTCTGCCCTTATCCAGCGCTTTGGTCAGATAAGCTTCCTTGGCTGCTGCTATCAGCAGCTTTATCTTATCTCGCTTATCTCTGGACCTAGCTTGTGCCTTTCAGTGAGAACAGAAATCCCCGATAGTAGTTTGAAGCAGGTAGAAATAAAGAAGAGAGAACGGACCCTCTGTAGCTTTACCCAGACTTTTGTTGATGTTGTTCTTCTTCAGGATATGTGCTACCAGAGAGACCCTGATAGGTTCTTTACACAGACTTTTATAGGAAAAGGGGAAGGGAGTGGTGATAAGGTGAGTCCAAGGTTCTTAACAAATCACAGATTGACATGGGGTGACAGCTTTCCAATGAGTCTTGGGCAAGGGCGGAACATATTTGCATCAACCTATGAACGTTACAGAACAATAGAACTTTCTGGCAACTGTTGAATAGTAAAACAATACGATGAGTATTAAAATAACAGAGGTGGAACTGAGTCTATGATTGACAGGGTTAGAACGTGGCGGGGGGGGGGGGAATTTCCCCCTAGCCCATTGCCACATCCTAATCCTGAGAAACTCATTTTGTCTGTAACTAGAAACCACAGACCCATTGCTGGTTTAGTCCCAGTGTCAGGCAAAATTTGGCTAGAATGCCTGACCTTCCTTGCAATGTGAGAAGCAGCTCACAGGGAATATATATTTGAGACCAGATACGTGACAAAAGTTGTACAAATTGAAGTGCATTTGACTCCAGAACATTTATGTGGTGTTACATAGCAGCCTGGTAGTGCTCTGATATAAATGTGTAATGTCAGACCACTGCATTAGTGCCCACTGATTTTGCCTCCATGAACAAAGGCTGTGCAGGCTACCAATGATACTTTTCATTCTCCTGCTCTGACACCCAAGGATTATTGCAGGTCCTGATTGCATCTGGTCTGTGATCCTATCACTGTTGGAAGGAGAAAGGTTGAGATGGAGCCTGGAAGGGAATCAAAGTGAGGGATGCTGCCATGCCACAGTGGCACTGCTGTGCAGTGACTGATGAGCTGCCACAGGCCCAGGGGGGCAGCCAGGCTGGTGCATAACGGGGAAATGAAGAAGGAGCAGGCTAGATCATCTAATATGGCACAGCTACTGACCCACTTTTCTAGTCTGCCGTCTCTCACTTTATTCTGTCCTTACAGTTCTGTCCTGCTAAAAGAGGAGTGTAACTCCTGCAGCCCAAGATGTATGACAAAGGGTTAAGGGGCAGGGGAGCCTAGAATAAAGAATCTCCTGTGCTTGGTGACTATCACAAAGCAAAGCACATACTTAACTTTTGGTTAAAGTATTAAAAATAGGAAGAACATATGTACAGCTCTAGGAAGAGAAACAGATTATTAATTTGTCATTGATGATAAAGTCTATCTCCCACCTTCCAGGTGTAGTATTTCTACATTTATAATGCTGTATTTCTCCTAAGTTTTATACTTTGCCATATGAAGCACATTATGTATTTAAAAGGGACTAAAAAGGAAATTGATTGTGTGAGTTAGAAAAGAAGTTTGGGTTCCTTTTATTCATGATGAAACAATACAAATACACAGTATTCAGTATGTCACTTCTATCTAAAGCCTGTGGGAGTTTGTCTTGTGAGTGAAGTAACACCTCTGTATATTCAGCCAGTTACACATAAATTTTGGTTTTAGTGGTCTGGTCAGGCAGTACTTTTGTGCAGATAGAGAAACCTTGCTGTAACTGGAGTTTGACAGGGCACAGAACAGAGAACTGCTGCCAAGGCCTCAAATTCATTCTAACAATTCCAGTATCTAATCATTACTTCAGTACTGGCAGTGATGTAAGCAGACAAAGGTGTTAGCAGTCTGAAAGTGTCATAGTTTCTAATAGGAATGTAGCTTCTCCTTGGGTAACTGAAATTTCACAGAAGAGATGGGGTGAGACATGGGAAAGACCAGGTTGTGCTTTTGTGGGTCTTAAGTGCTCAGTGCCAGGCTGTGCAAAGACAGCAGCAAATGCTGGCAACTAGTGTGATATGGTCCCCATTTCACACCTTCCACCAGAGACTGTGATGACCATGTAACACACTGTTATGAATTTTCTTAAATCCTTGCTTCTCATCCTCTGTATCTTTCCGTAATAGTTCTCTACTAAGCAGTCTAGCTCAGTGTGACTATGTTGCAAATATAGTAAAGAAAGGAAAGAAACAGAGAAAAAGCTAATAGACAGGACACAATTCCTCCTGCAAGTGATGCTGTGACTGCCTTGCAATGTGATAATGATCTCACTTCCCCCTGCTCCCTGAGCTCTCTTGTACTCCTGTTAAATATGGGGAAGAGAAAGATTTAATCATGCCAGAAAGACTCCTAACCTGAATTTAGTTTTGAATAGCTCTTAAATGAATGGCAGGCACAGTGAAGTGCATTTATGATGAAAGTTATAATTGCAAGTGCATACTGAGACTTTGTACCGAGTTTGCTAGTTTTGGGTTGTGGTGTGCTAGGCATTAAGGAAAAAAACCCAAAAACCTTGGTGATTGTACTATTGGTCGTATTGAATCATTCTTGCATCCTAGGGTTTTCAAAAGAGCAGAGTACCAGAGAACAGTGTCTGCAGTGTGGCCTCTCTCTTCTAAGTACCTTTTTTCAACAGGTAAGTTGAAATAAAGGTTAGTTTGAAATAAAGTACCCAAAGTATTTGGGAATGCTTCCCAAATGCTTTCTGATCATCAGATGCAGGGCAAGCTTTGAGATAATTGACAAAAAGATTCCTCCAATGCGATAGGTACCATGCTTCTTCCCGTTTCATGTGTGCTGCCTTTCCAAACTGAACCTAAGAGAAATTAGGGTGAGTTGCAAGTCTTGTCAGCAAGGACTGGAGGGCTGTTGCAGACATGCAGGAGGGTGGGAAGTGTGGGTTCATGCAGCAGTTGTGAAGGATCTTTGGTGGGTTTTTTTAAGTACTTAATGTCTTCTTTACCCCTTGCCTTGTGATTTGTTAGTGTTTGACATCAGTCACATCAGGTCATTGCAACCCCCTATTAATTGCACTGAAGGTGTTAGAGGTAGGAGCTGGTATCTGGCTCATGGAGGATGATGTACTACTTTGCTGTGATTACAAAGGGCCTCCTCACAGCCCTGAACTTTTCTGAAAAGGACTCCAAAGCCCTGGCATTAACTAAGCAGGAGGAGAGGAATGTGTGTTGTATCTAAATCAGCTATTTTCTGTAGCAGCAGTGAAAATGCCTTGGGCTCAAAAAGATGCATGAGGTCTGTTTGGTGGATCTTGAAAACTCCCTGCACCCTTTCCTTCTGCTGAAACACTGTGTGAGTGACTGCAGAGGACAAGAACCCAGGAAGGACACAAAGCAAAAGGCAACTGAAAATCAGATAATTTTAGGCTAATGAAAATCAAATGTTGATTACTCACTTTTTAACATTTTCTCCTATTTAAATTATTTGACTGCAGTTTGCTTGGATTTTTTTAAGAGGTATATAGTATTGGAAAAGGCAGGTTGGTATGAGACTTCTGATCATTTAAGACTGAAGTAAAAGACATTGAGGTTTAGATTTTAAACTTCAAAAATTAATTGCTCAGAACTGGACACAGCCTGAGTCCTTTCCAGGTAAAGGAAGGGGAAAAAAAGGCTTTTTCCAGCCATTTCCTTTGCTGAGCTGCATCCAGTGTTTATTGCAGAATAACAGAAATACCCCATTCTGGTTCTTCTCCCAAGGGCTGGAACCAGTGCTTGTTCCTGCTTGAGTTTGCTTACAGATGGACAACCAACACCCTGAGAAAACCAGACTTTTTCTATATTTTGTGGTAAACTGTCTGTGAGCAGCAACATGTCTGCTGTTAACAATGCTGATGTTGAGCATAGGACTACACATTTTATTATCTGCCAAGTACCTTAGCAGCAGTGTTTACTAAGAACAGTTTAATGACAATACACCTCTTCCCATTATGTATGCAATAAAGGGAGGTGTTGTAAAATTACTGGTAATAAGAAATGCTACAAAACCATTTACTACACAGGATATGTACTGCATACTTTGCTGTCTCAAGCAGAGGTAGCAGCATATATTTCTTTTTAATTTTAGTGAAGATGTTTGATGATAATCAGATCTTTGAAGGTTTAAGCAACCCAAAAGTGTTGATGCTTTTTGGACTGTCCAGACCTTCTGAGTATGCAGTGAAATGCTAGATAACTGCTAAGAGTTGATTTTCCTATAGGACTGATGGTTCCCAGGAGTGATGGACACATTAGGAGAGAAGTCTTTGCTGCAATGTTTTTAATGCTTTTAATTCTTGATTGATCTTGAACAGTCAAAGACTTACGAAAATCAAAACATCAGAATAATTCTTATGATTTCTTAATATAAAGTAAGATATTAGAAAATAGGTCTGTTCTAGACCTCATCTATTCGCTGACTTACTAGTACCAGATAGGTTCCTATTGTACAATTTCCCAAACTTTCTCCAAACTGCAGAAAAAAATATTCCATGTGAGTTTAGCAAAAAAATTCATGCAATCCCTTCACACCCATTTTAATTTGTTTCTCACTAATTTTATGGTAAAATCTCCATTAAACATGATCTGAAGAATGTTAACTTTGCTAAGGGCATTTGCGTGAGAGGTTAATTATCTCACTTGCCATCAATCCATTCGTAACTCTTGTGGCTGATCCCTTTATGGCTGGCCCAGGCAGCTACTACTGTGGAAGATGCTGTTCACAATCCTGCTCAAGAAACACAGGCCTGGGCTTTATGTGATTAGCTCCCCTGTATCTTGCCTTAAAGAGTGACAGTCATAACTGACTGTTGCATAAGTGCTGGATTATTCTATTTATTAGGCTTTTATGTATCCTCCATCTTATAATTCTTTCCTTACTTTCTATGGGGTAAATTCAAACAATTCCCAAGATACTCATTAGATGTTGTGCTAGCTCCAGTAAGGACAGCACAGCCAAGGTGGGCTTGTAAGGGAGGAGAAAAAATATTAAGGAACAATTTAAAAGTATCTCACTTTTGTGGATTTATATTGTGATCCTTACCACTCATTATAACTTTTTTGTCCATAGATACCTTTATTCAGTCAAAAGCCACTCTGAATATATGTGCCTTCCAGGACAAGTAACTGCATTTGTTGTACTGCAATGCCTTTGTGATATCCTCAGTATAGAAGAGTGTGCAGTTAATTCTGCAGTCAGAGTGATTACATCTGCTTGGGTAAAGACCATGTCATGGTTTTTATGCTGTTGAACTTTAACTTCGAAGAGTCTCATTGTTGTGACAGTCTCCAACAGCATCTGCTGAGCAGCTGGAAAATCTGAGACTGCATAAAAACCAACTGATTGTCACTCCTATATCGTATAATGTTATGGGTATGACTTTTTTTATCCATGTGTTTCTCCTGTTTCTTCATCCTGATTCCATCTTCATATGCTTTTGATATTTAAGGCCACTCCTGACTTCCATGCTGCATGTGAATTTGTTAGTATTCCAGGTTCTCTATATCTCATCTGAATATGTTAGTTCATGGTACAGAAGAAGATAATAATTTCTGCTGTTTTTCTCTAAACTTCTGTATTTCTGGCTGTTTATTGCTGAATGTAGCTTTCATAAGGTCCTCCCAGTTCAAGAAATATGATTACCCAAAACTGTATGATTTTGTATACTGTCAACTCCTGTAAAGAACACTAGAACAACAACAAAAAAAGATGTTGATGGGTAGGTAAGACCATTTGATTAATGCTTTTAGAACCTGATACTTTTATTAGTATAGGCCTCTTCTACAGGACCAATATTATAGTGATGTTTTTGTTTATCTCCTGGTTTATAAATGACAGTTCAGAACAATGGTTTCTCCTTAATGCAAGCCACAAAATACACCCCATCTATAAGTCAAGGCACAAAATGGTTAGATAACTCTCAGATTGAAGAACAGCTTGGCATAGCAGGTCAGTTTCCCTTGAATATCACCGTATTGTGGTTTAACCCCAGCCAGCAACCAAGCCCAAGCAACCACTCTCTCACTTCACCAGTGGGGTCAGGGTTAGAATCAGAAGGCTGAAAGTGAGATTAACTGGTGGCTTGAGATAAAGAAAGTTCAGTAGGAAGGGCAAAAGCCATGCCTACAAGAAAAGCAAAACAAGGAACTCATTCACCACTTCCCATGCCAGGCAGGTGTTCAGCCATCTCCAGGAGAGCAGGGCCCCATCACATGTAACAGTGACTTGGGAAGGTAAGCACCATCACTCCAAATGCCTCCCCCTTACTCTTCCTTCTCTCCACTTTATATACTTGATACAATATGGTCTGAGATATCCCTTTGATCAGTTGGGGCCACCTGTCCTGGGTGTGTCTCCTCCCAGCTTGTGCACACTCAGCCCCCTCATTGGTGTAGCAGTATGAAAAGCAGAAAATGCCTTGACTCTGTGTAAGCCCTGCCCAGCAATAACAAAAACATCTCTATGTGGTAAATGCTGTTTTCAGCACAATTCCAAAGCATAGTCCCAGAGTACTCATTGTGAAGAAAATTAACTCTACCCCAGCCAAAACCAGCACACAGGGGACCCCAGAATTTAGTAAAACTTCGATCATTGGAAGTGGTTAGTCATCATGAAGGAAGAAAATATATTTTCACCTTTTCATCATATCTTTCCCAGGTTACTCCCTGCAAGACATGTGATGGCGTGTTATGACCCGCCCCCACAAAGACAAGGGTAACCCAGGTTCTTGTT